>PVJH01022208.1:30000-37091 GCA_004026705.1 Nesogale talazaci | reverse complement strand
CCGCCGCCGCCGCCGCCGTGGCCAGCTGTGGCGGCCGCGAGCGACGTGACCAGGGCCAGCGGCGAGGTCTGCGCCGAGGCCGCTTTCGGGGGGTCGACCGCTAGCAGAGCGTCGATGCGGAAATTTTTGGATTTTTCCATCAGCTCGCTTGGGAGGGCGGCTGGCGGGCAGGGGCTGGTGGCGCGGGACCACCCGCTGCGTCTGTGCGTGGCCGTGGGCCGCCCCGGGGGGGTGAGTTGGAGGAGGAGGGACTGAGCACCCGAGGCGCGGACGGGCTTCAGCCCCGAGTGGCCATGGTCGCTCCGGCTCCCCGGCCCCGCGGCGCTCGCCACCCCGCTCGCCGGCTCCCAAGCGTCGCCACTCTCTGGCCCAGGCGGCCCCGCGCCGGCTCTGCAGAGCCCGGCTGCTCTGCCCTCCAGCCCCTCGGGCACCCGCTGCAAAATGTCGCTGGCGCCGTAGTAAGGAGCCGGGCGCCCAACTCTTCTCACTTGAAGGCGCAGCGCAGCCGCCGATTGGCGCGCGCCGCCCCGGGGGCGACCGGTGGGGGGAGGCGCCGGCGGCGGCCTGCGCCATTGGTCGTGGCGGACACCTGTCAACGTCGGGGCCCACGGCCCGCCTCCGCCCGCCCGACTGGAGCGACGGGGTCCTAAAACGGCTGGGGTCCGGCTGCGATGGCGGGGCCGGGGACAGTCGCCGGGGTGGCAAAACGTGGGCTTCTCCACTGGAGAGCACCTTCCCCACTTGCCCTGGGGCGGCGGGTGCGAGCCACGCGGGCAGAACGGCCCGCTGCCCGCGTCAGGTCCAGAGCCCCGATCCAGGAGGAGACCGAGGACCCCGACTCCGGGCACGCCCCTCTTGGAGACGTCTCGGTCACTCATCCTGGGAGTCCCGCGCTCCTGTGCATGCCCGCTGACGCGGACAGGTGCACTTTGCCTTCCCCGAGCCAACGCTCTGTGTATTGAGTCTGTCGTATTTACCGTGGGACATCTGCGTTTCGTGTGTGTGTGTGTGTGTGTGTGTGTGCGTGCAAATGCCAAGATGGACATGGGTTTTGTCTTCCCCAATTCCGCACTCTGAGTCCCTCGCCCCCAGGCTAGTCTGAGAAGTCACGTTGGGCCCTGAACTGCAGGACACAGAGCGGTTTGAGCATGAAATTCACCAGCTTTGGAAACACCACCCCCAGGAGGCATCATTGGGAGAGTTCTTGGTGCGGAAGGGACCGGCGTGAGGCTTCTCAGAACACAGAGCTCTCCTGTGGCCGAGAAAGGTCGGCGGGGGCAGGCATCCCCCTGCAGAGGCCGAGCACTGTGTGGCTAGACCTAAGGGCCAGAGGCTGGGCGGGTTACTTCCTAAGACCTAAAAGCAGGGAATATGCAATCGCCTCCTGCTGTGAGCAGCAGCTGGAAAGCCAAGAGGACTAAGCCCACTAGGCTGAGCAGGACAGCGGACTGAGTGTCAGGGTCTGCCTCTCCCACGGGTGATCAGGAAGGACTCGTTCCTGGGCAGTTTATTGTGCTTGGTAAAGTTAAGAGTTCGTGAAAACACGGAGACCCTCGATGGATTGACAGTGGTTTGGCAGACTATGGGCAGTGGTTTGGAGGATGGCACAGGGAAGAGTGGTGTTACCTGCCGTTGTCCATGGGGTCGCTAGAAGGCAGAACTGGCTCCACAGCATCTAAACACCACCCATGGGAACACTTCAAATAGTCATCTTAAAAGCCCTTGCCAGTGCTTTTCGATGGGCACAAGGAGTCAACCTCTGCAGACTGGGGAGTCAGCCTGGCCACCTACACTGAGCATTGTCAACAGCCGCAGCATGTGATCTTCCCCAAACAGGCTCGTGTGGAGAATGAGAGAGCTTCAAGGGTCACAAAGCTATGTTTTCCTATGTAGGTGAGAGTTGAATGAAGAGGACCCGCTGAAGAGTTTGGGGGAGGGGCAGAAGAGTGAAGGGGGTTGGAAATGAGTGTCAAGTAAACTTTAAAATTAGCAGGTCGGGATAATTTAAAGAGAAACTGTTTGTAAAAAGAAAACACAAGCACCTTGCAGATTTTCTTCAAAAGGGTTCTCCCCCCCAGGGGGTGGGGAGAGTTAGTTACAATGATTCTGTTCTGAAGGGCCTTGTTTCTGTTTTGCTATAGTACTAGAGAGTTCTGAGGGACAACTCTCACATCAAGCTAACAGTAGATAAGTGACCCGTGGCACTAAGAATAAATGGTACATTAACCTTGCAAAAAACAGCAACTCGTTCAATAGCTGTTGTAGCGTTTGGATGGTATTTGTCTTGCTTTCAGATGATACTTCTTCTGGATAGTGAAATATCAACCCTGCTTTAAAAGGGGGAAGGAAAGCACACCTCTTAAATAAGTCCTCTAGTTTTGAAGAGTTTTATCTAATTATCTTCCTCACTCTTCACTGGGACACTAGAAGGACAAGTTCACCGCCTTTATAGAATTCAGCTTCAACGAAATGACAGCTCTCATCCCCAGCAGACAGGCTTTGAGTTAGAACTGGGACCCACGTCTGTCTTGTCCCACCTGACCGTCCTCTGTACATTTCTCCATCTTTTCCGTTCCCTTCGGGGAAGGCAGGTGTATAAAGGAGTCCCAAGTTGCTTACCCACCTATTTTAGCAGGAAATCCTGTGAGGGTGAATGATGAAGTCTCAGTTGTCACTTTCACCCTATGGAGTAGGGAGACCAAGTGTGGCTCAGCTCTAAGACTGAATGGCTTTCCCTGCATCTCACCACACTTAGCTCAGGAGCACACACACACGCGCACACACACACACAATGTGGTCCTGGTGGCAGTAATTTAGTAGGTTTCAGCAGAGGAGTAAATAAGTAGATAGGTAGGTCTCCGAGAGCTCTTTTGGAGAAACTTCCCTCCCTTTCTCTTACCTCAAGTCACTACTGGGTGCTGGGGCGTAGGGGCAGGTGACTGGGATACAGAATAAGCACTCACTGATTCTCACCAACATCCTATTTAAAAAATAACCCCCAGAGGAATTCGATTCAACTCTTTTTGTCACCCGTCTTGTTTTCTACTCTACCCAGGACTAGCAGGGCAAACGCATACAGGAATAATATTGGAGCAGCAAATTCAGAGTGGACTGATGGGGCTAGTCATGAAGCCCCTACCCCTCTAATAGGCAGTGTGCTCGTAGATATTGGAATCCTTATTTTCACGAATCTCCTGTTCTCCCGTGCCTGCATGGAAAAAAGTGATCATTGAGCTGGACTCCTAAGCTTGGCAGGGTTGAGTCCACTCAAAAGTGCTTCAGAAGAAAGGCCTGGGCATCTGCTTCTAGAAAAACCAGCCTGAGAACCCTATGGAACATAGTTCTCTTGTGATACACATGGCCTCACCATGACCGGTCCTGAAACAGATGACTGTCACCTTCATAGCTTTCACAACTGACCTTATATTCCGATTCTGTTTGGAAGTAGGTGCATACATAAGGGAAGGGCTCCATGAAGTCCTATGTAGAGAAGAAAGCAGGGAGAGGGACCACCCCCACCCCCACCCCATCCCCGGAAGTGTGGGGTCTTTGTGTGGTTTACAATGTGTGAAGCTGAGCATGCTGGGGTCTCTTCCTGTTCCCAGCATCTGTATTGACTCAGCTCAGCAGGCTTTGAAGCAGGTTTGGGGCAGACAGGAGCTGGGGCTGGGTCTTGGAAAGGGCTGGAATGAGAGATCAAAGCTCTGGTCTGAGTGGTGCTCTCAACCAGCGGTCTTTAGGTAATTATTCTCCTTAGCAGCCCCAGGGCAGAATCCAGCCTGATAGGGGTAGGTAGATCACTCTGGGATTCCCAAGACATCAGCAAATCTCTGATGGCCCTCAAATATCAGGCACTTTAATGGCTCCCTTCTCAGTCCCTACCAGTGCCTGGCATCCGGAATCCCTTTTTCTTTCCATATGATCTTGCTTCAAGGTACTGAATATTGCCTGCAGTTATCCTTTCTCCCACTTATTGGAAAGGAGAGGTGATAGTTATCCAAAAGTCCCAGAAGAAAAAGAGCTGGTTTAATCTTTGTCTCTGTATGTTTGGACATCCTGGGAAAGAGTCCTGGTGGCCCTGTCAGGTAAGCAGTGGACTGCTACTGGTAACGTTGAATGTTCAAACCCACCAGTCGCTCTTTGGGGAAAAAATGAGTTTATCCTCTCCTGTACTCATGGGTTTGTGAGACCCTAACTCTTTAGGGAGATAAAAGTGTCATCATCTCCTGCAGGGTGGCTGATGGTTTCAAACTGCTGATGTCATCATTAGAAGCCACTACACTACAGGAGGTCTCCCCCCAAAAAGCCTACACAGAACCCCTGGAAGTCAGTGGGAACCTCTAGAAGACACTTCCAATTTCCTTCCCTGGTTAGAAGTAGGTTCCTGGAGCTGCCTGAAGAAACTGGAGGAGAGGGTGATCTCCCACTAGGGACCAGGGGGTGCAGGGGAGGCTGGGGTCACAGGAAGGCAAGGCAGGGTGGCGGCCAGTGGCTTGGGCGACAACCCCATCCCTCTTCCAGATATCAAGTGATTAGTGCCCCTTTGATCTTAGGACTTCACAGCAGCTGTCAGAGTGTGGGGTCTTTGCAGATCTAATCATTCAAACCCAAGTGGGGGCCCCCACAAGTCCCCCTGCCACTCAACTTGGGTAGCCAGGGATACCCCTGGGTTGTCCACTTGGCCCCTTATTTGAAGCTCTTAATGCCTTTGAGAAGCAAGCTCTCACCTCACCCCCATAGCAGGGTGTCCAGGGAACCCCCAGCCTTGCTCCAAAGACTGAGCCCCAGGTCCAGGAAAGATGGTGCCTTTCTCTGCCAGCTCTGGCTCAGCACCATCCACCCTGGCTCCCCTCAAACTGGGCCAAGCAGGACCAGGTCCTTGCCACAGGTTTCGGTCTAACCCAGGGGAGCCCAAAGCAGCTCTAACCTCTTGCGGTTGCACTAGTTCAAAGCTGCCAGGTCCCAAAGAGAAACAAAGCTGAGCAGTTCAGAAGGAGTCTAGGTTGACCCCCTTTCATCATTGGGTACAACCCGAAACAGAGATCAAAGACTTCTCCAGAAGCCTCTATTTGTGCTAGAGGATTTTATTTTATGACAGGTTCACACAGGACTCGCTACGTCATACTGTCGTCAGAAACAAAAACAAGGAATGTAGCCCAGTAGGCTTTTCCCAGAAGGCTGTACCTGAAGTGCCCATTTCCTAACAGACTGGTCTGGCCTTTATGTTGTGAATGAGACTCATGCAAAGGAGTTTGGGGTTGTTTTTTTATTTTTAAAGGGGAAAGCGAGGCGCACATACATTCAGAGAGCCCAGTTTTTTAGTCTCCTGTAGCAAATGTGTTTTGTTATTGAAGACTAGTTGGCAGGGCAGTGATGCCTAAAAAAAAAAAAAAAAGACAAGTTGGCTACAGACTCTGCATTGCTGTTCAGCATTTGCAAGTATACCAGTGGCTTCCCTCTGATTCCACTCATCCCTAACCCCCGCAGAGCTGGAAAACTGGTAGAGGAATGTCCTGAGAAACCAGAACTTCCCAGGCCAACGACAGATGTTACAAAGAGCTGGAAAGGGCTTTAGCGAACCGGGACCCAGAGGCTGAGGCAGGGAGGGAGAGGGATAAAATCCAGATAAGAAGCACAAACACACAAGAACACAGTCTTCACTCAGGGACGTTTTTTAATGCTGCAGCGCATGAACTTTTCAGTGTGTTCTGATTCGAAATTATGGCTGAATAGTAGCATGGTAATATCCAAATCCATGTTCAATAATGGCAGGAAGTCTGAGCTAATTGGTCTATTTATTAGCTGCTGATGTGGCAGAAGCAGCAGCTGCTGGAGGTTTTGAGAGAGAGAGAGAAAGAGAGAGAGAGAGAGAGACTGAGAACCTCTTGGTGCTGCCACTTCCCACTGATAGAGAGGGGATGGGAATGGGGGTTAGTGGGATGAGAAAATGGTATCAAGATGATCTCTTTCAACCCTGTCCAAACGTCTTCTTGCAGGTGAGGGTACATCAGGGACCAGGGCCAGACCTGGGGGGAGGAGGGCCCATTTGCTAGTAGAGCAGGGTTGGCTTGCTCCAGGCACTCTCTCTATACCCCTCTGTCTTTACTAAAGAAACGTCTCTCTCCCCCCTCCCCCCCCCATCAAACTCCCATTCAAGTTTATGCTTGGGAGTGACGTGGAGTGAGGGGTGAGCTAAAGGGCAAGAGAAGGGAAACCACCCTCACCCCTACCAGAGAATTAAAAAAATAATTTTATTGGGGCCTTGTGCAACTCTTATCATAATACATCCATCCATAATACATCTGTTGCCCTCCTCATTCTCAAAACACGTGTTTTCTACTTGAGTCCTTGGTATCAGCTCCGCATGTTCCCTCTTCACACCCCCCTCCATCGTGAGCCCTTGATAATTTATAAATTATTTTGGCATATCTTATACTGTCTGACATCTCCCTTCATTCACTTTACCCCACCAGAGAACTTTTGATATAAAAGGAATAGCTGGATTAAGAGGCCAAGTCACACTGATAGTAAATGGGGTGAGGGGGTGGGGGTGGTGAAGCAAATTAGACACAGAATCAGCTGGGTTCCCCGGTGGTTAGTGCACCCCTCCACCTCCACCTCCACCTCCATGTACAGGGTGTCCAAGGGTGCTCCATGCGCTCACCATATTTAGTACTTTAAAAGTGTATCTTCTTAATCAATACTTATTAGAGCACCTGTGGAAAGCAGGTCATTATGTGTAGTCTCCATTTTACACCTGCTCAGGCTGAAAAACCGGAAGGACCTTTATTTGCTCACAAGCCCATTGGGGGTGGGGGTGGGGGGCTGAGAGGGAAGCAGGGCCTGACTTCAAACCTTAGAGGCCAGGCCTCATCTGTAATAATCGAGGTCTATCATATTTGTCACGGTAGTATCAATAGCGTCATCTCCGTGGACCTGGATTAAGATATTCTTTCTGGTTGCCTGTGAGCTTCGCTTACACCCGGGGAACCTGGCAGTGATCAGTAAAGAGATGTGCTTTGTCCGCCAAACCCATTGGGTTTCTTTTTTTGTGTGTGTGTGTGTGGGGGGGGGCCATCACTGCTCTCCGG
>PVJH01022208.1:0-25000 GCA_004026705.1 Nesogale talazaci | reverse complement strand
ACAGGATCTTTAGCTCACTTGCTAGGAAGGTTCTGTGCTTTCCTCATGGAAGCAATGCAAGGGCTGGCTTACTGGACTCAGGGGGAGTTTTAGCCCATTAAGCAGGGACCTGGCCAAGACAGTGGTATTTCAATGGTGAAATTCTCCATGTAGGGACCCATGGTCTTTGTAACAAGTCTGGGCTTTAGAGGTCAACAGGCTTATGTCTTAAATTTCACAAAAGTGGAGCTGAAATGAGGACCCAGCCTACAGCTCTTCCTGGCCTCTCTAGCCAAAACCTTGATGCTATCTGCTCTCAGCGAACAGGATTAGCAGAGGAGACTGGGGTCTTTAATAAAATAGTATACTTTGGTGGGAGAGAGAGTTTTAGATCAATTGAAGCAGGCAGCCAATATGTTCAAAGATTTTTGTCTAAGATAGAAGGAGGTAACCCTGAGATTCCCAGAATGATATGGAAAGAGATTTTTTAAGAGTCTCTAGAGGCTGAGTCCAGGTGGCATAGGGGTTGTGTGTGGGACTGCGGCCCACAGGGTTGGCGGTTCACATCCAGCAGCAGCTCTCCGGGAGCAAGGCTGGCCTTCCTACTCCCACCAGGGCAGTGATGTTCCCCCCAAAACAAACAAGCAAATAAACAAAAAAGATTCTCTAGTCATGTAAGTAATCATAAACATGGATTAGCTACACCCCCCCCTCCCCCCTGTAATATACAGACCAGGTCTTCCCTTTTTATCTGCTCTGAATCAACCTACTGGATAAATTCAAAATGTGCTCATCTTGCTCTATATGACTTACTAGCTGGGGTTATCTACTGTTGGTTTTAAGGGGGATTTAAGGTCACTGTGAGTTGGCATCTACTCTATGACCATGAGTTGTTTTTGTTGTTGTTGTTGTTGTTTTGTCTTGTTTTTTGAGAAAACATTAAACTCTGGAGATCACCCCCACCAGCTTCCTCGCCCACAGGTTCACCAGGGCTGTGCCACAAAGTAAAACGGATTGATTTTTTTTTTCACCTCTGTGGCTCAGACGGAAAATGATCAGTGAAATGGTGCTAACACAGGCCAGCCAAAGGCCTTCACGCAGCCCAGGTAATTTCCCAAAGTGGGGAATCGGCCAGGTTTGAGTAAATGAGAGCTGACTAAAAGGATATTCTCTGGAAGAAATTCCTTTCCCCTCCTGCCACCCTCTCACACTCAGGTCCAGGAAGAAGGATGAGGCATCCCCTCCTTCTGCTCTTGAGTGGCACTGTGTGTAATTTCTGATCTGTACATGCCATTTAGCATCATCTAAGTCATCATGCTCACACACTGCCTCCTGAAATAGTTGACCATCAACCATTCTTTTTGGTACAGAGGCCCTGTGTTCTTTCCATCTTCTTTTGATGCTTCCGACGCGGTTCAATATTTTATCCACAGAATCTCTCAACATTGTAACTCAAGGTCTCATTCTTCTCTTCTGTTTTTTCCTTTTTCTCTCAGTTGGAGAAATGCTGCGTACTTTCCTTTTGTTTTTCTAACTCCAGGTTTTTAATTTTCCCTTTTGTTCAGCTTTTATGTCATCATTTCTTCCTTCTATGTTAAGCCAGTTTCAGTGCTTTTTGTCTTTTCTTCCTTTCTGGTCTTTCGAATGATCTTTTGGTCTCTTCATTGTGGTAGTTATAGAATCTGTTGTCAATTTGCAACTTAAGGATGGAGGGATGAACTTTAGCCTTTCAATCAGATTGAAGCTCAATGACCTCATTTGGAGGCACAACAGAGGTAAATAGCTTGTTGGAGGCAAGACATATGCTCACTTCCTATGAGACATTCCTATTGATAAGACACACGGAACTACACTAGGGCCCAGGAGGTGCATGGAGCCCCATGCCAGCGCTGGGATGCTTCCATTGCCACTGGATCCATAAGACTTTCCACCCATTGGATCGTGATATTTCTGCATTTGGCATTGTTGCATGTGTTGCATGAGTCTGAAGGGGAATTTTTAGATTAGTATCAGACATATGGGCTTGATCTGGACTGGGCCGGGGTGTTTTCTCAATATTCAATTGATCTTGTATATAAAACTTTTCCTTATATATATGTGAGTGTCTCTGAATTTGTTTCTCTAGTCATCCCAGACTCACACACCCTCAATGAAATGGACAGAGTTGCTATAAATTTTGCATTAAAAAAAAGGCTCAAGGCTCAAGTGGAAAATATTGGGAAATGTATATGGAAATATGTGTGCAAATGTGCTTGATACAAATGATATACTGAAGCTGTAAGAGCCCCCAATAAAATTTTTAAAAAAAGAAAAAGAAAGGCTCAAATATAAGAATGCTTGTAAGGATGTCACAGGATGAAGCAGTGTTTTATTCTGTTATATATAGGATTGGTATGAGTTAAAATTAACTTTCATTTGTATATTTAAGATGAAAGCCAAGATAGATAACCTTTCAAAAACAGTAACAGGAGTAATGGTTCCCTGGGGGTTGCAGGAAGAGAGATGGGGGAGGGAATAGGGAGCTGACAGTATTGATGACTGTGTAAAGTTACTCAATGGGAGCAAACAGCAGACTTGTCTGTGAATGGATATATTGGATCATGTAAGACATGGCAGGGCTGAGCCCCGGCGGCGTAAGTGGTTGAGTGCAGGACTGCGGCCCATGACCTTGGCGGTTCAAATCCAGCAGCAGCTCTCAGGAGCAGCACTGGGTAGTGCCAAAGGCGACCAGAGGCAGTGATGCCTCCACAAAACAAAAGAAAACAAAAAGATATTGCAAGAAAAACCCCACAAAAAACCCTAAAACCACTGTAGGGGGAAAAATGTTCCTGGAGGGAAGGTGGGGGAGGGAGGGGATAATGAGAGCTGATATCAAGGACTTCAAAAAAAAAGAAAAAGAAAAAGAAAACATTTTTGAAACTATGGTAGCAGTTGTTTAATACAGCTTGATATGATTGAACTATGCAATGTTATGGTATCTGTAAGAGCTCCCAATGAAATGATTAATTAAAATAAAGAAACCAATAAAGATGCAAGATTAACTGGACAGCACATGACAAGTTAGCAAATCTGTATGAAGCCCATTTGTGTGACTAGCTGATGCTAAAGGATCACAGGAGAAAATGCTGCATACATCTGCATCATTCTCAGGGTCACTGGCATGTTCGTGCTCCTGCCACTACCTCCATCCGTCTAACTGAGGGTGTCCAAGGTCCTCAAGATGGGTCTGTCCTGAACCAAAGTGAGCGAGTCAGACAATGTTCTGTTATGATCCATAAGGTTTTCATTGGCTGAATTTCAGAAGTAGGTCACCAGGCCTTTCTTCTGACTCTTAAACTGGAAGCTCTACTGAAACCTGTCCCACATGGGTGGCCCTGTGGGTATTGGAAATATCAGTGTCATGGCTTCTCGTATCACAGCAACGAAACTGACAGATGCGTTGTGGGATACCACGTTGGAGGAAGAAAGTGCGCAAATGAGAAACAGAAACCACTGGTAAACCTCATCTAACCAAACATACCTCATGGGAAAAGGGTATGCCCTGTGGAAGAGATGGGGTGTAGCATGAGCTTAAAGCCTGGCATTTGTATCTAGCCAGGTGTATCCGGGAGTGTTTAAAATTTTGATTGGATTCTTTAAAAAGGAGAACCTCAGAACGCAAAGAAAACTGTGCCAAAGTGTTACTTTGATGGAAGAATAACTAGTTCTGGCATGGCACGTGCTTAACTATGGCCCTTGCAATTTGTTTTTTTCTTTGGGTATCAATTTCAGCTGTGAAAAAAACTGTTTTGCCATCCTCATAAAATGATTATGAAGATTACAAAATAAATGTAAGAGAATGCTCTTTTATCTATATGGAGGAGCTCAGTGAAGGTTATTAAAATCGAGAACCTAGGTCAGGCCAGCTGCTATATATACTCTATTTAACTTTCATGATGGTCTTCTGATATATGTGTTTTCATGGCTACTTTCGTAGATACGAAGACAAACACTTAGGCAGTTTTCTTGATTTGCCTTCATCACTCATCTAGCAAGTGGCAGAGCAAGGATCCGAACCCATATCTGTTTAGGCAAAGCTCATATGCTTTTCCCTCACTATGGTTCTCCACAGCAGCTGGGTTACTCTTGGCAAAAAATAACAAGATTCACATTAATTAATTTTTAATAAAATTTTTCATAGACTCTACCAAAGTTCATTTAACTGGTCAACAAGGAAACCAAAGCAAGGGAAATTAAAGAGCCGTGAGGAGACTCGCAAAGAAACAAGGGCGTACATATTCGGTGGAGAAAGGAACATGCAAGATTGCTATATTCCAAGAGAACAAATTCTCTCTCTACACAGTGATTCATGCGTCTTTAACTGGTGGTCATCATTTAGCTCATCTTTCCTCTAATCCCAAGAGGGCCGCTATGAGCCGGAACAATGGGAGTGAATGAGTGAGCGATCCAGGGGCAAAATGGATTCTGTATGGGGTTGCTAACTACAAGTTCTTAGCAAAAAATAACCATGGGTGCCTCTGGGTCTATCCTGGTCTTGACAAAAAGTCAGAGTGACTGGGGTCCCATGGCGACAAGTTGGGCTGCAATCGGCCTGGTCAGCAGTTTGAAACCACTAGTCACTCTTTGGGAGAAAGATGAGGCTTGCTTGGTCTCACAGAGAGTCTCCGAATGCCCCAAGGTCAGTTTTCCCAGGCCTACAGAGTTGCTTTAAGTCAGAATGGACTCAGGAGCAATCAATGAGGCAGGCTTGGGACTGAGCTTATCCCATGACTCAACTTTGAGACTGTCATTCATGACTGGGTCGAAAACCCCATTTTCCTCCTGTGGAACAGCTGGTGGTTTCAAACTGCGGATCTTGTGGTTAGCAGCCTGACTCATAACCACAGTGCCACCCGGGGGACCTACAGAAGAGGTGTAGAAAAGTTAAATCAACAACCAAATACTGGTTGTTAAGTATTAAAAACAAAATTTAAGCTAAAATAAAGGGTTCAAAAATGTAAGCCCTAGCCCAAAATAAAGCAGAAAAAAAACATAACCAATGTTTATTTTATATTTTAAGGCTAGTCAAGTGCAGTAGTGAGGGGGGTAGAAAAATAGGTCAACTAGTAATTGACTGTAAGCAACCGGTGTGAGGTCTGACTACCTTCGGACCAGCCTACAACCAATTTTTTTTAACTCATATTTTTTTTTGTGGGCATCACTGCCTTTTGGTAGGAATAGGAGGCCCAGCTTTGCTCCTGGAGAGCTGCTGCTGAATTTGAACCACCAACCCAGTGGGCTGCAGTCTCACACTCAACCACTACGCCACCGGGGCTCAGCCCCCACAGCCAGTTTTTAAAAGAACTTTTCAAAAAGTGGTTTTTGACATTGCCTTCCATGGACACGTCTTGTGACGGGTGCGCTGTAGTGCCGTCCTTCTGTTGTCCTCCCAGGGACAAGGCCCATAAAATCTTGTAGCTGGTGAGATGGGAAGCACCGAGGAGCAAGAGCTAGTAAAACTGGAGATCTAGGAGAATAGAGATCTAACAGTTGGGGAAGCAGAAGGGGTGGAATTCAGGCCAAGTCAATTGTGGAATGCTGCCAAATATGTGAGGAGGAGCTTCGTATTTGCCTGTTGGGCATTAAAATACCATGAATCATTGACAAGAAACCAAACAGTGCCGGATCTATATAACAATTTGAAGCCATATTGCTCCAAGTAAAATCAAATTAGAAGTCCTTTCTCAATTAGATTATGCAAACGCTTACACAGAGCACAAATAGTTGTATTCCTCGTACACATGACTGCCACCTCCACCTTACACCTCGCTCAGCGCAGATACACTCAAGCACAGCCATCTCAACACTCAGCCTGTGTCAATATTCTACCTCTAGATAATAAATATGAGACACAGCACACACTGTTTTTAATTGCATCTATAAACTGGGATTAACCCCCAAGTCAGGTTTCACTATTGCAATTAAATGTCCTCAAATAAATTGTTTCCTCAATAAACAAATGGAAGGGACTCTGTGTTTGCCCTGAATAATAACAGGTGTAATATTTTACTTGCTAAAGTTAAGTATTAAGTGGGATCACTTGCTAGCCCTGATTTATTCCCCGAGATCGGAAAGTCATTTTTCACTACGTCATGTGCTGCTTCAGTACTGTATAAACAGCTAATAATGCACTAAATCAACTGAGCACGACCTTGCATTTCACCTAATGCCTCCAAGCCTTAAAAACCTTGAGCTGGGTGTTCTCATGAGAGCCAAAGAAAATAGAAGCTATCTTGAAAATACAACCTGATGGAAGATTAAAACATTTTTTCCTTTAGCCTCTAAAATCCCACATGTAAGAATTGTTAAAATCAGAATCATTGAACAATCCAATATCGTTTCATAAGCTGTGCATTCTTTCTGGGCTTCCCAGGAGTAGATGCACAGGCTTGTAGGCTAGACACCTCTGGCTGAGTTTTGCAGCTCGCAAGAAGACTGGCTAGGCCCTAAGGGGCTACTGATGGATCTGGGCTCCCATGTGCCGTGCCGTTACACACAGCTGCTAATGGAAAGGCTGCAGGTGTGGATCACCCAGAGGTGACGCTAAAGAAAGACCTGGTGACCTTGACTTTGACACATATGAATTCCTTGAGAAGTTGCTACACTTTATGGTCTTATCTCTTAGTTAACTTGCACACACAACTCTTTTTTTAAAAGAATTATTTTATTGGGGACTCATGCAGCTCTTATCACAACCCATCCATCCATCCATTGTGTCAAGCACGTTTGTACATTTGCCATCATCATCTTCAAAGCACTTCCTTTTACTTGAGCTCTTTTTTTTTTTTTTTTTGGCATCACTGCCCTCTGGTGGTGGGAGTAGGAGGCCCAGCCTTTGCTCCTGTGGAGCTGGAATTGAACCTCCATCCCCGTGGGCCGCAGTCCTGCGCACAACCACTACGCCACCGGGGCTCAGCTACTTGAGCTCTTAGTATTAGCTCCTGATTTCCCCCCATCCCTTCCCCACCTTCCCTCCATGGTGAACCCTTAATAATTTATAAATTTTTGTTATTATTATTTTCATGTCTTACACTGAATGGTGTCTCCCTTTACCCACTTTTCTGTTATTTGTCCCCCAGGGAAGGGGTCATAGGTGGATCATTGTGATCGATGCCCCCTTTCACCCCCAACCTTCCGCTTCCCCTCCTGGTCTGGCTACTCTCACATTGATGCTGAGGGGCTTCTCTATCCCGGGCTCCCTGTGTTTCTGGCTCCTATCTGTACTTGGTTGGTACACGCAACTCTTTGTCACTATTTTTTCACTGCATCAGGGAAATTCTGAGCTCACTTTTGAGATCTTAGTGGGCATGGGATAGACTTAATATTTTCATATATGTAGGCCAGTTTCAGCCTTAAAAAGTTTTAAAGCCAAAAGCCAGGGTACAAGAATGTAACCCCCAAACCAAAATAAAACAGCAAAAAAAAATTATAACCAATTTTTAAAAAGAGAGCATTTAGAAAACGATTTCTTATTTGGCTTCTTTGGTCACTTCTTGTGATGGGTCCTGGTAAGACGGGACGAGCAAGAGTGGTTATTTCTCCCCCCTGTGTTGCTTTTTTATGAGGGCAAGGAAGGTACAAGTTCTAAACTGTCCAGAGAGGTTGGAGAGTTATGTCACATGAGCTTAGTACTTACGTAAGCAGGACTGGCTATTGCACATTCCATAAGAGTCCAGCAGGGTAAGCTAGTCTATTCTAAGAGCATCATTTTGATTAGTTAGAAGAGGGATTTTTAAAATGTAACTAATTACTGGCTCTATTAGTAAATCAAATTAGTATCATCCTTTGCAATTTGTGTGTTCCTCCACCCCACCGCTGATACCTTTACAAAAGATTAATAAAAATTTGTAACCTGAAAAAAAAATTTGTAACCTGAACATTGTGATGCTTTTTAATCAATCTACTTTAATTGGTTCCACCTTATATTATAATTGGCTTAGTCTGATGCTTCTTAATCTCTGTGCCACTCAGGACATAGTCCCTCCCCCTCCCACCGTGTCTCTTATATCTGTGTACCAATCAGCATTTATAATGATGCATTTACCTCTTCATGTTTTTATGCAATATGTATTGTGCTTCTAGTCACCATGAATGAGATGGCACACTGAATTGAGCTGAGAAAACTCTGACTCCAACCAAGAGACTGAAGACTGAGGTGATGCTGGTCTCATTGAGAGTAAATGCAAAATGGCCCTCCCTCCCTCCTCCCCCCAATTACTACCTTCTTAGATGCCTGGAGACCTAGAGATTCTAGGTTGAGAATTATTGATTTAGTTAAAGAGCAATTTAGGACAAATTGTATTAATATTCTCATCATCAACATCACTGTCACCCTGACCTTTCCCATTTTTTCACCACATCTGTCTGGATGATTACCAGGCTGTGCTTATTTTCAGTTCGTGAGCCTTCCGTACTTAACATTTAAGAGCGTTTGCTTCCCCCAAACTATTATAAAACACTTTTAAATGGCAAAGGATATCAGATGTAGAAGATGAAATATTTAACCAGAGCTTGAATTTCTCTATAGATACTTGTAAGCACCTCAGAATACTTGATGGGAAATATATTGATAATACAAGTTTTCTTTTGAAAGGGATTATAATGATTGCAAATCTGGTTTAATAATTAAATAGTAAGAACTGTTTGATTCAAACTTGGACTTTTTAATAATATACAGAGCTAATAATATCTATCTTGAAAAAAAAAAGAAAGAAAGAAAAGGGCTGAGCCCCGGTAGCATAGTGGTTGAGTGTGGGACTGCAGCCCACTGGCTTGGTGGTTCAAATCCAGCAGCAGCAAGACTGGGCTTCCCACTCCCACCAGAGGGCAGCAATGCCTATATATATATATATATATATACACACACACACACACACACATATATATATCTTGATAGAAAGAGGAGAAAGAGGTTTTAAAAGACTATCTTGGGCTGAGCCCCGGTGGCGTAGTGGTTGTGCACGGGACTGCAGCCCACTGGGATGGAAGTTCAATTCCAGCAGTGGGGCTGGGCCTCCTACTCCCACCACCGGAGAGCACTGATGCCAAAAAAAAAAAAAAAAGACTATCTTGGGTAATCTACAATTATATTTCCTATCCTTTATTAGGATAAGTTTATTATAATAATACTATAATATTAACTTTTATATTAAAATCATTTAGTTGAGTGCCTCAAAATATCTGAAAAAAACAGATTCTTATAGTTAAATACAAAATTTTACTATTTGTATATTAAATGGTTTATACAATAGCCTTATTTTACTAGACAGTATCATTTTCCATAAAATATGACTTTTTACATATTTATAATCCATTGCAAAATAGATATAGAATTTCCTATCAGGTTTCCTTGTTAAATCATTTCAGAATCTGCTCTTGCAAACCAGCCATATTTAAGAATAAGCTCAGAAAGCATATATTTACTTTTATTTTTATAATATGTATATCAAGATGTGGCTACATGTGAGGCAGTGTGGTTGATTAGAAGGATCTTGCCTCTTCTAGTTTCTGAGAGCTGATGTGATAATCTCGGCGGAATTAAACATGGAGTGTACTATCTGGGAGCACTTGAGGTCAGTAGTTTGAATTCTGGGTGTCAGCAGGCCTGTGCTCTCTCTCTCTCTGGAAGTTCTAGAGGAGGCTCCTTCCCTGTTCCTTGGTTTGTAGTTGCATTTTCATTGGACTACTGTCCTCTGTGCCTATCTGTGTCCTTTTAAACTCCTTTATAAAATACTACTCAGGGGGCTGAGCCCCGGTGGCGTAGTGGTTGTGCGCGGGACTGCGGCCCACTGGGATGGAGGTTCAATTCCAGCAGTGGGGCTGGGCCTCCTACTCCCACCATCGGAGAGCAGTGATGCCCAAAAACAAATAAATATACTCAGATTGGACTAGTGTCTATCCTGCTCCTTCAGGATAATCTCATATTAACAGACAAAACCCTCCAAGCTTCAATTTCCAACAAAGTCACCTCTGGAGGATTTGGAGGACACCATTCAATCTATACCATTAACATGGGAGCTTGAGAGTTTCAAATTCATGGCTGGATTTGATACTTAATCATTGATACTTAATCTTTCTCAGCTTCAGTTTCCTTATCTGAAAAACAGGAATAATAATGTATGCTAATTCTAGTGAGGTTGCTAGGAACATTAATGAAAGAGTAGGGAACACCTGGACTAAGAAAGTCATTTAAAAATTTAAGTTACGCTGAGTCCCGGTGGCGTAAGTGGTTGAGTGTGGGACTGCGGCCCACGGGCTTGGAGGTTCAAATCCAGCAACTGCTCTCCAGGAGCAAGGCTGGGTAGCTCCCACGATCACCAGAGGGCAGTGATGCCCAAAAAAGATGTAAGTTACTCTGCTCTCTTAAGGGAGAGGTCCTATTTTGCATTAATTTATTGTAACCAATGGAGATAATAAGAATTTGAATGGGCATGTGAGCGTCAAACAAAAACTGCAAGTTTATCATATGTCAGGCTATGGCTTAAATATTTAACACATATTAGTTTATGTAATTCTCACATATCTCTGAGGTTTAGCGAGAGCAGGTGGTGGCGGTGGCGGTCATGTGCTATCTTGGAACCCTTTCTGACTGAGAGCAACCCTGTACCATTTTCTTGGCTGTAATCTTGATGGAAGCAGATTGCTGCAGAACCACACACCTTGGGGCTAGCAGCTCAGCCCTTCACCGTTTCGACATCAGAGCTCTGTAGAGAGATGAGGTAACTTTTCTGTGATGGTTAAGGAGGTGTCACCTTGGCTGAGACACGAGTCTCTGATGACTTTTAGGCTGTCGTCCTCTCCCATGATGAGATTTGATGTGATGCAGTCACTTACAAGATGAGACCTGCTATGACTTTCCATGGGGCTGCGTCCTGTATCACTATGTGGACGTTCTGGCTGTTCTGCTCACACTGAATCCTGCATTCGGCTCTCAGACTCTGACCTGCCATATTTCCTGCCGTCCATGAGCAGCAGTCTGCAATCGGACGTGCTTATCTTGTTCTGCAGTCCCTGAAACTCTGTGAGTCAGGAGAAACCTCCAACCTGATGTCTGACCCACAAACTTGGAACTTGCCATCTATTTCTTTGAGATCAATCTCTCTTTCATACATGTGCTAATTTCATTATTTGTTGAAAGTCATCATCCAATCCCTTTTGACTCATAGCAATCCATATCAGTCTCTGGAAAACCCAGCCTAAGATTCTCTCTCTCTCTTTTTTTTTTTTTTTTTGCTTTTGTTTTGTTTGTTTTTGGGGCATCACTGCCTTTGGTGGTTGTGGGAGCTACCCAGTGCCACTCCTGAGAGCTGCCGCTGGATTTGAACCGCCAAGCCTGCGGGCCGCAGTCCCGCACTCAACCACTCTAAGACACTTTCTAAAATGATGCTGATTATAACTTGGTTCTTCTTTTTTTCCCCCCTTGCTGGTAAATTGATTCTAACTTCGATTCAGAATTTCAGGAAGTAGATTGCCAGCCTTTCTTATGCAATGCTGGTGGGTGGGTTAAAATCACTATCCTCTTGGTTAAGAATTTTGTTTGTGGCTGAGCCCTGGTGGCGTAGTGGTTGTGTGAGGGACTGTGGCCCACTGGGACAGAGGTTCAATTCCAGCAGTGGGACTGGGCCTCCTACTTCCACCACTGGAGAGCAGTGATGCCCACAAAAAAAAAAAAAGAATTTTGTTTGTGTGTGCCTTTTTCCTGTATTGTCTCACGGGAGTGAAGTGAGAGTAATTTGGTGAGGTCTGGCTGAACTTAGCAGATGAAGCTTCCCTGAAGAAAGACTTCCCAGGAAGTCAAGTAGTTGTTAATTGTTGGAGGTCAAGCCACATGTTCCTTAGTTTGGGTTCCCAGAAGTCTCCAACTCTTAACAGTCACTGTGATTATGCCCAGGTGGTAATTCAGAGTAATCCTGAGTCAGCACTTCACACATCAGTCTGCCCTGGACCTTGAAGCTTGAATGAAGGTATTAGTAGGAGCCATATTTTATCTGAAAGGTCTAGTGAGGATTCTCTCTCTCTCTCTCTCTCTCTCTCTCTCTCTCTCTCTCCTAGTTTCTGGAAATCCTTGGCATTCCTTGGCTGATAGATGCATCATTCACTTCCATATCTGTCTCCGTCTTCATTTGGTATCTTACTTTTGTGTGCTTTTCTTTGTGCCTCTTCTCTCTCTCTCTTTTTTTTTAAATAATTTTATTGGGGAGTCGTACAACTCTTATCACAATTCATCCATCCATCCATCCATCCATCGTGTCAAGCACATTTACACATTTCTTGCCATCATAATTTTCAAAACATTTTCTTTCTACTTGAGTCCTTGGTTTCAGCTTCTCATCCCCCCTTCCCTTCCCCACCCTTCCTCCCTCATGAACCCTTGATAATTTATCAATTATTTTTTTCATGTGTTACACTGACCAATCTCTCCCTTTACCCACTTTTCTGTTGGTCATCTCCCTGGGATGGAGTCACAGGTAGATCATTCTCCCCCTACCGTCCCCTTCCTCTCCTGGTATGGCTACTCTCAATATTGACCCTAAGGGGTTTATCTGTCTTCAATTCCCTGTGTTTCCAACTCTTTTTTTTGAGGGGGGGCATCACTGCCCTCTGGTTGTCGTGGGAGCTACCCAGAGCTGCTTCTAAGAGCCGCCACTGGACTTGAATTGCCAAGCCCGCGGGCTGCAGTCCCACACTCAACCACTTACGCCACCAGGGCTCAGCCCCCAGCTCTTATCTATACCCATGTACATGCTCTGGACTAGCTGGATTTGTAAGGTAGAATTGGGGTCATGAGAGTGGGGGGGTGGAGAGAGAAAGCATTAAAGAACTAGAGGAAAGTTGTATGTTTCATCCGTGCTATAATACATCCTGCCTGGTTTGTCTCCAGCCCGAGAGCCTTTTGTAAGGGGATATCCAATTGTCTACAGATGGGTTTTGGGTCTCCGCTCCACACACACACCCCTCCTTCACAATGATATGATTGTTTGTTCTGGATCTTTGATGCCTGATACCTGATCCTATTGACACCTCACGATCACAGAGTCTGGTGTTCTTCATTGTGGGCTTTGTTGCTTCTCAGCTAGATGGTTGCTTGTTTACCTTCTGGTCTTTAAGACCCCAGAGGCTATATATTTTGATAGTCAGGCACCAAAAGCTTTCTTCATCACATTTGCTTATGCATCCGTTTTGTCTTCAGCAATCGTGTTGGGAAGATGAACATCACAAAATGCCAGATTATTAGAACCAAGTCAGGTTGAGCCCCGGTGGCATAGTGGTTGTGTGCAAGACTGTGGCCCACAGGGCTGGCGGTTCAAATCCAGCAGCAGCTCTCCAGGAGCAAGGCTGGGCCTCTCACTCCCACCAGGGGACAGTGATGCCCACAAAAAAAACAGAAACAGAACCAAGTGTTCTTGCATTGAGAGAGTACTTGAATCAAGACCCAATGTCCATCTGCTACCTTAATATTATACCTATAAATATATGAACATAGATCTATTTTCTCACTGTCATAAAATATATTTATAAATGTACCTGCCTATATTTAGACCTCTTTAAATGTTCTTTACCGCCAAGTTCTTTCCTCTATTTCCTTTTACTTTCCTCTTGTCCCACTATCATGTTCAAACTTCATTTGGGTTTCAGTAATTTCTCTCCATTACATTGCCCTCCATCAAGTCTTCTCCTTTTTTTATACCAATAGCAGTTGTATTGGATTAGAACCTACCCATTTCGGTCTGACTTCATGTTCACTAGTAACCTTCAAAGTAGTGCCTTCAAAGACCGTGTTTCCAAATAATGTCACATTCACAGAGACAGAGGGTTAGGACTTCAACAGATCTCTGGGTGGGGGTAGCAAATTAACTCATGAAAAAAAAAAAAAAAAACCAAGCCCATTGCTGTGTAGTCAATGCCAGCTCATGGGAACCTGGGTGTTAAAAGAGAAGAATTGCTTCATAGGGTTTTCTTGGAGGAAACCTTTGGAAACTTCCATTTATGGATTGCCAGGAGTGGTGCTGCTGAGTGGATCCAAACTGCCTCCCTTTGGGTTAGTCGCCAAACACAAACTCTTTATGCCGCTCCAGGACATCCTTCCACCCAGGTGGTTAGAGTGACGTGCCCTCCAATCCCTTCACGTGCAGCTGCACGAAACACTGCCTGGTTCTGGGCCCTGGGCCATCCTCAGAATTGTTCCTATGTCTGAGCCCCCTGAAGCAGCCTCTGTGTCAGTCCAAATTGCTTTACCAAGCAAGATGGCCTTCCCCAGGGATCGATCTCTCCTGCACATGTACAAAACTCAATCCATAAAAGCAGTGAATGATCACCTGTCAATGAGTTTGAACACCCTCTGAAGCCAGTCCTCTAGAGGGATGCAATCGGTGCCACATCCAGACTGGTGGCAGCAGTCAGTGCCGCTGGCCTGTGTCTGGGCCTGCTCTTCCTGCTGGAATCCTCCCTGAAGCTGATTTACGATATTTAAGCCCCTGAATGTGTGCCTTGTTTTCCATGAGCTCCCCTTGATATTCTCTGGTCAGTCCCCAAATTCCTTCCCCCTAAAGCCTTGTCTCTGTCTGGTGGGTCCCTGTTATCGGTTACATGATGTTCTCCCTGAGTAGGTGTGGTAAATCCTCGCCTGTGGGTATGATGCATTTGGGACTGTGTTGTGTTTGTGATGTTCATGAGGCAAGATTGGTGTGGGATTCATCTTGAGACAACCTCTTTTGAACTGTACAAGAGATTAATAAATAAGCAAAGCAGAGATGGAGGAGAAAAGAGGACAACCCACATGAAAATATCCCAGGAATAAAAGCTCAGAGAGAAAAGGACCTTTCTCCAGAAGTGACGTCTGGAGAAAAGCTTTTCATAGAGCCAGTTTTCTGAACTGCTACTCTCCTGAACTGGGAGATAATGAAGGTCTTTTTTTCTACAGGCACCTACTTGTGGCATTTCTGTTACAGCAACATTTGAAAATTAAGATAGAATTTGGTATTAAGAAATACCTGCTTTGTGGAGTGATTTTGGAATTAGACCATGGCTAGAGACTGGAAGAGTTTGAGGACAAGCGTCAAAGCTGAGATGGCCTTGAAGAGACTGTTGGTAGAATTATGAAAGTCAAAGGCAATTCTGGTGAGGACTCAAAGGCAGGGAAGAGAGCGACAGAGAGTCTCTAACAGGGAAGCATATGGCATGAGGAACAGACTGTTGCCAGAAGTCTGGATGTTCAGAGTGCTTCTGTTTTGATTTTTAAGAAAATGCTGAACACGTGCTTGCACAGTAGAGGAAAGACGACGGTTTTTGTGCAATAACAGGACACTTGTCCCCCCAAGTGCTTAAAGGCTGTGGAAATGTAGAACTGGTAAGTGATTAATTTAAACATTTGGCTGAGGAGAATCATAGGCAAGTTCTTAAAGGTTTAGTATGATTTCTTCTTGCTACTTATATTATCCTGGGTTCTTTAGAGAAACAAAACCAGCAAAGCTTATAGATGCACCTCTAGAGGAAAAGACCCACAGTGGTGGAGGTGGACAACTCCCGAGTTCATAACTTGGATGTCAGGATGGAGGATTCTCCTGCCTGAGTCATTTAACTATAGAGGCTGAAGAACCCAAGGCTTCTGGCTGCAGACACAAAGGAACCTAAGGTTGTTAGATATGATGGCAGACTCTGATGACTCCCAGAAATAGCAGGCAATTCAACCGACCTTTGACTTAAGTCCAAATTAGCTGGAGATCAAATGATGATCCAGATGACGATCAGATGACTTTCCCCAAAATTGAAAGAGCAAAGATGCTATCCAACTGGGTCTGGAAGGCAGAGTTGAAGCCTAGGGCTAAGGGTCTGTTACCCAGAATCCAGAGAGACTGACCAACACTCCGAGTCTGGAGGACAAGACTAACGGAAATGGTTCTGCTCGTGCTTGGACTTGCTGGAGGATTGCGGTCTCTTCTTTCCTTTGGATTTCTCCCGTTTGGAATGAAAATGCCTGCCCGTGCTGTTGCGTCATTGTACTTCAGATAACTTGTGTTCTGGATTTCACAGATAAAGAGGGATTTTGCCCCAGGATGGAATAAAGTCTCACCCATATTTGATGTTGATGATTCAGAAGAGGAGATTTTGGACTTAGAGTTGATTGATGGCTTTTGGGATACTGTAATGGGTGCATATATTTTGCATGTGCCAAAGACATGAATGTGGTGTGGGAGTGGGGTAAATGATGTAATGTTATGGATCGAATTATGTGCCACCCAATATGTCGTAAAACCTTACCTCTATGCAGGTGCTTTTAATGCCACTTAGTATTGGGCAGGATTAGTACAGAGTTCATTTTGAGTCATTCTCTGGAGATATAAGTGAGATTAAACAACAAAGATCAAGTTATTTCTAGCTCATGACCACTCTAAGCATGTCAGAGTAGGACTGTGCTTAGTAGGGTTTTTCATAGCTGAGATTTTTGGAAATATATCTTTCTCTTTCCTTCCTCTCTTCCTTCCTTCCTGTCTTCCTTCCTTGTCCTGAGGCATTTGAGTGAGATTCAACTCTAACCTTTTGGTTAGCAACTGAGTGCTTAACAAAGCTATTTGCACAACGAAGAACTCTGATGTCTACTATGAAGGGTAGCTTTCCCGAATGTGGGCTTCAGAGAGCAGTCGCCAGAAATTTACATCACAGTTCAGAGAACAGTCCATGTGATTTGGCTCTCTCTGGCGGAGGAGCGGAAGCCCATTCCAATGGGTGGCATCATGTGACTCTGAGTACCTAGACATCAGCTGGCAGTGAAGGGGAGGTGGTTAGTGAAAGGCCACTTAGCAATCATTTATCATGTGCAAGGCGTTGTGTCAAGCACTTAAAATGTCTTATCTCATTTAATCTTCAATCACATCTCCGCAGTGGCTTGGGGATGCCTGAGCAATTTGTCCCGTGTCACCGAGCCAGTAAACGGCAGAACCATAATCAGCACTCATTTATATCTGATCCCAAAGTCATTGCTTAGGACCATTACACTCTGGTCTTCCACATGGGAAACGGGATCCAGCCTCAAAAGTTAAAATCTAGATCTGGTTTTCTGAGGCACAGCCCAAATAATAGCCCACATTTACTGACCACTAATTACGTGAGGGATTTTGAAAACGAAGACCGTGATCGTGGCATTTCCCTAAGAGCTTTTTGAATCCCCTTGTGTGGCAAGGCTGCCACCTGTTTACTGTGAGGGCCTGCAGGATTCTGCAAGCTCTGCCACCAGTGTCGCAAATATCAGTCAGGCCACCTGCAGTGCACAGGGACATTTAGTGGAGCTTTCAGGTTAAGGCAACTGAGGAGAAAGGCCTGGCTCTCTGCTTTTTGAAGCTAGATTTGTGTTCCATTTGTCTGGATATAGGTAGAGTCCTGGTGGCCTCCTGTGTGTCAGAATAGAACGGTTCTCTTAAGGTTTCCAAGAGCTGAGTTTTTAGAAGTAGACCACCTTCTGAGGTCCCCCAGAGTGAGCTTGAACTGCTAACCTTTCCTTTAACAACTGGCCAGGTTGCTTCCTTGTACTAGTCAGGACTCCCTTCAAAAAGGGTAGCCCATGAAAACCAGATGCATTGTATCCTTGTCCAAGACCATGCTGGAAGATGAGTGCCTCAATTGGAAGGCCATCTACAATAGTGCCAACAATAGACTCGAACATCCCAACAACTTTGAAGATGGGGTGGAGCCTGGCAATGCGTTACTGTATTGTATGCATAGGATCTCCATGAGTCAAAGCAGACGTTACAGCTAGCAACCATGAGGCAAAGAGAGGGCTTGGAGTTCTTGATAATATGTTATCACTCAACTCCTCTCCTATGACGTTGGTATTATTTTCATGCGCTCCCCTTTTCAGATACACGCATTGAGTGTTGTAACTTCCCCAGACCGTTGGAATTTGCTAGTGGTCGAACCCGTGATATCTCTTACTATACTCTCATGCGTGGTCTTTGGGCCCCATTCCCAACTAGGACAGGGGTCTGCAACCAGGAAACAGAGGTTGAAGTTCAAGCACGTGGATGGTACAAAAGTCCGGGAGTGACAGGAGAGGCTTCAGCTCTCAGAGGAACCAAGACACTCAGCTTGCTGCTCTGGGGGCTGGGCTTGGGGATCCCCAACAAGCGACCTTCTGACCCCACTGGACAAGGAGGGTCCCTTCTAATGTGCACTAAATCCTGGTGAGGCTAGACTTACCACCTGGCCAGGGCTGTGTCATTAAATGATTCATTGCCCTTGAGCCCATTCTGCCTCATGGCGACCCCACAGAACAGAGCAGAACTGCTCCTCTGGTTCCCAAGACTGTAAATCTTGGAGTAGCCTCTGGTTTCAAATTGCTGACCTTGTGATGACAAGGCCAACTCAACCCACTCATCGTGAGGGATCCTGTTTTAACAGTCTAACAGACCCAATTTGAGGGTCGCACTCGCACGGTTGAGGTGGAAGACAGTGAGCCTCCAGCTGAATGTGCTGGGATGGGGGTGCAGGACGCACCATCAGCCCATGACACACAGTGGTGAAAGCATTGCCTGTGCATAGTTATAGGCAAAAGAAGCCCAGAGAGACCGAGAAGGGATGACTAAACATAGTGCAGTAGCCCACCGGAACCCTGGCAAATCCCCCTCCCCCCCAAAAAAGGCACTAGCTACTATTCATTTCTTTCACAAGATTCTGTGATTTATACCTTTCTCTGGCTCAGGAAATCCACATGAAATATGGGCTTTAGTTAATAATAATGTATCAATATCGGTTCAATAACTGTAACAAATGTGCCACATGAATGTAAGTTTTTAATGATGCTGGAGACTGGGTTTGGGGTTCATGTATTGTATTTGCAGTTTTTCTGAAAGTCAAAAGCTAGTCTACAGTGAAAAGTTCACTTAAAGACAAAAAAAAAAAAAGAAGAAGAAGAAGTAACTTTTCCCTTGAGAAGGCTTTGTTCATTTGCAGGGGAATTCTCACTTGAGAAAGAGAGCATGAATTAGTTCAATAAGGACTTCTCTATGCAGTCGATACTATAAATGGGTGGTTTGGAGGAAGAGAAATGCATTGTCTCCCACTTCTGGAGACAAGGAGTCCAACTCAGGGGCTGGGTCCTCGGGCCAGTTCCTACCAGGTATTCCTTGTGAGATTGACCTTCACATGGCACCTGCAGTCCTGTTGTGTGTGTTCCAAGACACCACCCAAAGCACCTCGAGTTAGGGTCCCCCCTCCTCCAGGATAGCCTCATTAAAATCTGCCTTTTTCCTAGCAAGGTTGCATTCACCGGACTTGGTACAGGAGTTAAGACTTCAAGGTAACTTTGGGGGTTCCGTAACATTCAATCCTGACCCACAGACTCAGGGTGTGAGGTGAGAGTCAGCAACAGGGGCTAGGAGCAAGGCTGGCACCAAGGTTGTAGGAGAAAGGGGAAGGGAATGCTGGGTGCCAGAATCGGGAATTGGGCAGCACAGTGGAGGGAGGAGATGGAGCAATGAGACCGATTGCATGAATGGCCTGGTATCTTCTTTTCTCCAAAGCCTTCAGGGCCTGTCTGGATAGGACTGGGAGCAGCTGAAGAGTCTGGAAAAACAGAGGCACACATTTGACCAGCTTCTGGGTTGCCACAAGGCCTTGTGCGCTCAACGTGGAAGAACACTCTACATTTTGATTCGAAGGCGACCACACGTCAGATGTGTAGTTTGGAATTGTCAGATGGGCAAATGTCACAGGGTCGGTGTGGCTCAGGGTGGGGGCGGTAGTAGACGTTCACAGAAAGCATGCGTGTGGATACAGAGACAGGTGGGGCATGGGGCAATTTTCATCTTTGGAGTACTTTATAAACATGAAATGCAATTTATTAAAAATGTTTTGTAAAAAGAATTAATTTCCCAAGAGGTTTCCCTGTATTATTCTAATTGCCTATCCTTAACTGGCTAATTTTTTAAATTGCCATTTTATGAAAAAAAAAAAACCCAACCCAAATATTTCTGGATGAGAAGTGTCTCATAGGGAATAGAGCTTTCAGAAGGCTGGCTAATCTCTATATCAGGCTTTATATATGACTCTTCTATTGACACTACTTTTTGATTAATATTGTGTATAACATTCCTTAATGCATCTGCAGAATTAATTATGCAGAAACATTCGGGCTCACAGACATTATATTGATGGAATGACATTTTATTGACAAAATGACAGTTTAATACCGAGCTTCCCCAACGCTTTATATTTAATCGATTGCTTTCACTTCTGTTAGCTAGCCTGTCTGAGTGAGAACAAGGGAAATCGGTTCTGTCTTGACCATGTACTTTTAGCAGATCAATGTGGGGCTGCTGAGATGTGAACAATACATTTCTGCACGACATTCTGATTTTGGCTAACCTTTTGTATAAATTGCATCCATCATTCATGGGGTATAGAGGTGGATGATATACCATTGGATTGTTGTGACAACATTTATCATTTGTGCCTTTCATTGCCTCAGGCCTGATTCTCCCCTGCCTCCCCTCCCCCCCCCCCCCCCCCCCCCCCCCCCCCCCCCCGTTTCCAAAAAGTGAGATTTCTTCACCCGATTGCGGGACTGTGCTGGCCGCGTGCTGGTGTGAGCTTTGTTGCGGAGTGGTTTCTCCTCGGTCTCGCGGCTCTGGTTTAAATGTTGTTAGCAGATTACCAGGCCCCACCGAGCCCTTTCCAATCTGTGTGTGACTCCAGGTGTGTCGGGCCAAACTGTGCTCCATCGCATTCTTTAGGCCTGTGATTCGTCAGTAGATTTCCAGGTCCGTGTTCCCAGGCGCCTCTGGGTGGACTCGATGTTGTGACCTGACCATGAGCAGCAGAGTACCTAACTTGTGCGCACCATCCAGGGACGCCCCAAGGGTGCACCCATTGAACCTCCCTGGCGCTGAGTCGGTGCCCACGCCTAGCGACCTGATAGGGCAGAGTGGAACGCCTTCCTGTGAATTTCAGAGACGATAGCTCTTCAAGGAAGGAGAAAACGCCCCGTCTCTCTCCCCAGGAGCCGCTGGTGGTTTTGAACTGTGGACCTCGCAGATTGCAGCCCAATGCATAACCACGACACCACCACTGGAGGGGGGGGGGTCCTAAAAAGTGTGCAGTGGGGCTGAGTCCCGGTGGCGTAGTGGTTGTGCGCAGGACTACGGCCCACTGGGAGGCAGGTTCGATTCCGGCTCCATGGAGCAAAGACTGGGCCTCCTACTCCCACCACTGATTGAATAGGGGTAGTGGAGGTGGATCAAGCCTTGGGCTCCCAACCCACCAGCTGCTCTGGAAAAGCAAGATGAAATGGTTGGATTCCACAAAGAAGTATTGCCTCGGAATCCCCAGAGGGCAACCCGACTCAGCCTATCGGAGAAAAGTTGGGATCCCACAGTGGGCAGACCAGACCTTGACACCAGGTCCCAGAAGGAAGGTACAAAGGGCAGGGAGGCTGGGAAACGGAACTTGACAGAAGCCCAGGTGACGGCGTGGCCCACACAGCTCTGCTCTGAAGGGTCTCCACAAGCCTCGAAGCGCAGCAGCCCACGCACTGTCACACCTCGAGAATATCTTCTGCACCACCGGGAGGGTTTGACTCCCTGCTTCATCCTTACCAGCTGTCCACGTTGTATCGAGAGGATCAAACTGCCTCAACTCAACTGAATCTCTGACGATAAAGGAGCAAAGGTCCGCCGTGACCTCAGAACGAATGGGAACAGCGTGGCAGGTGAGCTGGGAGAGCGCCCCGATGCCAAGGACAGAGAAGATAAGCATCTTTCTCCAGAAGGTTGTCGCGCTGAGTCAAAAGCAGGTCAGTAGCTGCTCGTCGGCATGAGCCCCCTGATTGCTGTCTGGCATTTTTGGCTTGAGATTCTCGTTGCAAGTCATTATGTAAGTGGATGGGCATCTGCATACTTCTGAAATCTATATCCTCTCCTGAATTAGCAATTTCAGGAGGGTTGCCTTAGAATGAATGTGGATCATTAGTGGGTACAGTTTTATATGCACGTCTGTGCAGTGAACGTTGATCAGACGGGAGATATATATATATATATATATATATATATATATATATATATCACTAAAGGGAGGCTGCCAATGTTAATGTAGTCATGTCTCCAATATCCAAGGTTGATGGCCATGTTGGCAAATTATCCGTGCCCTTGTCTTGCCATTCAGTGTCCCCTTTCTCTCCATGATTCCTGTGCATACAGGGACTGGCTCAGGCAAGTCTGTTAGAGTTGTCTACGCTACCGATGACAGCTGCCCCCTGGGTCCCCCTTTCATTCAGCTGAGGTGCCAGCCTCCACATGCAGCCTTCATATTTGGCCTTAGTTCCTGTCCTTGAAGACTCTCTTGACTGGGCTGGGACCTTATCCTGGTGTCAGTGTGATTTGTAGATCCCAGAGGTTCCTACTTTGGGATAAAATGTCCTTTGGGAGATGATGACTTAAAAGTCATTGTGAAGGAAAATCCTGACAACTTCTAAGTTGCTCTCTCTGCTGAGTCTGGAAAAGATGGCAAGAAGAGAACTTTGGTTCCCCTTAAGACAAAATTTCGTAGCACCTGGATATTTAGCAGGCTTTTTGATGCATCCATCACAGAAACATAACTCTGATCTCCCTATTGATCAAAAGCTGCTGTCCCCATAAATCCCTCCACTTCAGCAAATGACAATTCCATCCTTTTCCTCACTCAGGCTAAAATCCCGGGGTCACTTTGAAACCTCTTTTCCTTTCATGCCCCATATTCAATCTGTCAGCGGATTCTCTTGGTACTCTTTTGCTGATTAGATTCAGAATTCAACAACCTGTCACCAACTCCTCAGGTGTCTCCTTTATCCAAGTCACCATGATCTCTCACATGGATTAGAGCAATAAGCCCAGCAAGTTGCTCTGTGACTACCCTCGGCCAGACTGCAGTCACCCGGATGATCTTAACTTGAGAGTCAGATCAGGTTGCTCTTCTCCTTAGAACCTTCCAATAACATCTCTCCCAGAGTAAGTGCCAAGTGTCACAAGGACTGACAAGGTCTTAGATGATCTTCCTGGCCTCTTGTACCAGCTCACACCACTCCATCCACCCTGGCTCCCTCACTGTTCCTAATGAAGCCAGGCCCACTGCCCCACAGGACTTGTGTATTAGCAGGTCCTTCTGTCTGGAACCTCTTCACCCACTTGTTTGCAAGGCTCTGTCTCTCATCTCCTTCAGTTCTTATATTTACATGCCACCTGCTCTAGATATATTTAAAATTGTAACCCATCTCCACCACATAGCACTTCCTATCTTCCTTTATTATCTTATTTTTCTGCAGAGCACTCAACATGATGTGTCATGCACTCTTTTTTTCTTCATTTATCTTGTTTATTAGAATGCATGCTCTGGTAGGGTTATGTCTGCTGCATTCCTTGTTGGTAATTCATTTGGCAAAGGATCCATGAATATTAGCTAAATAAATACTTTGATTTGGATGAATGAATGTGGCAGGCAGCTCTCAAAGATGCCCATATCTGAATTCCTTATCCTATGAATATTTCAAGTGACCTGGCAAAGGGAACTAAAGTTTCAGAGGGCATTAAAATCTCTAATCGGCCGGCCTTAAAATAGGAAGATTACCTGGATTATTCAGTTCGGCCCAATCTCATTAAAAGGATCTTTAAAAATGGAAGTGGGACATAGAAGGAGACGAAAATATAGAAGAAAACACAGAGAGACTTTGAGGTGTGAAGGAAGAGGGCCCATGAGTGAAGGAATGTGGGAGGAACTGACTAGGACCCCCCCCCACACACACACACGGAAATGGATTCTCCCCTAGAACCCTGCATTTCATCAAGAAATGCAGCCCTTGGACACCTCGACTTTATATGAGGGGGACGTCTAACCTGCTGGACAATCAGATAACAATTCCACATTGTTTTAAGGTACTAAGTTCGGGCTGAGCCCCAGTGGCGTAGTGGTTGTGTGTGGAACTGCGGCCCACAAGGTTGGCGGTTCAAATCCAGCAGCAGCTCTCCAGGAGCAAGGCTGTGCTTCCTACTCCCATCAGGGCAGTGGTGCCTCCCAAAAAAGGGTACTAAGTTCTTGGAAATTTGTTTCACTGGCATTAAAAAAGTAGTACATTGAGTAAATGAAACTAATAATTTTAAAATGTGCAAATGCACTAATGACAGTAATAAGGATCTAATTCAACAAGTTGCATATCACATAACTATAGTCTTTCATCATAAATGCAGTTACAGGCTCTGAGAAAAGTAGCTAGTTAGGGCTGAGCCCCGGTGGCGTAGTGGTTGTGCGCAGGATTGCGGCCCACTGGGACGGAGGTTCAATTCCAGCAGTGGGGCTGGGCCTCCTACTCCCACCACCGGAGAGCAGTGATGCACCCCCCCAAAAAAAGAAAAAAATAGCCAGTTAATTAAACCCCCCCACCCCCCCAGATTTCTTGCTCTACCCCCAGAACTCTGTGGAAGATTGTTTGTTTTTTTTTGTTTATGGTATTGAAGTAACACCAATGAAGCAAAAAGATGGTACAAATAAACTCCTGGAGAACAGATGATGGCATGGGCTGCTATAGATCTCTCCCTGAAGACTTCAGAGGACAGCAGTGGAGTCAACTTTGTGAAAACTCAGAGAGTCAACCATAGGACGGCAGAAACTAAGCAACTATTGCATCAAGAAAAAAGGCAAAAAAAACTTTTAAATCATTTTATTGGGTGCACTTACAATTCTTTTTATAAAGCATACATCAATTGTATTCATTATTGTACAATTATACATCATTATTCTTTTTTGGATATTTATTTTCCATTGAGCCCTTTGGGTCAGCTCCTCTTTTTTCCCCTTCCCCCCCAACCCTCGTGGCCCCTTGATAGATTGTAGATTGTTCATTATTTTCAAATCTCACCCCGACCACTGTCTCCCTTCCCCTCTGGTTTCTGATGTTCTTCCCCCTGTTTGGGGTGTGTGGCTATGTGCCCTTCATTGGGATCGGTGCCCCCCCTTCCCTCCCCACTTC
>PVJH01022207.1:0-37100 GCA_004026705.1 Nesogale talazaci | reverse complement strand
ATAAGTAAAAGTAAAACAGAAATGGATGTGGGGTCTTCAGTGACAAACAGATTAATCACAAAACCCCTCCCTGCTCCCCTGCCCCCACAAAAAAACACACACACACAACTGTTTAGGAAGAGTTGTAGCAACCTAAGTCCCAACCTGGTTTCTCCTTATTTGTGGGATTGGTCCATTTAGCAGGAGAGAGGGGAGAGAGAGAGAGAGCTGTACACGTGATCCAACGTGGAGAAAGGCTGTCCACAGACTGGGCACAGGTGGCAGGAGAAGACAACTTAGCAGTGGCCTAGCTAATAAGGGGCAAATCTCTAAAAGTATGCAGGGAACACCAACAGGTCAGCAACAGAGAGACAGGCAGCTCGTTGCTCAAGAACCCTTCGCCAGAGGAGGCCTGAGTGGCCGAGCAGGCCCCGGAGATGCCCAAAGCCCCTGCCAGGCAAGTCAGAACCACCAGGAGGGGCTGTCTCACTGGCCAGCATGACGACAAGGTGGGGCTCGAAGCTGGGCTAGGATGTGGGAGCCTGGCACCCTGACTCCTGGCGTGATCAAAGCCAGGCTGGAAAATGGCTCAGTGTTTTCTCCAGAACCCAGAAGTGGATGGGGAGTCTCGGAAACCCCAAGGGAAGCTTCAAGCTGTCCTGAGCCAAGGGGTTGTGCCCTTGGAGGTGGAACCGCTGGTCATAGGAATGTACTTCTAGTTCTGGGTTTGGGATGAAGCTCCATGGTGCTTTCATCACAGCTGTCCCACACACAGATATGTGCACACTAGTATGTACTGAAATATAAGTAAACATATACATGCACACACTAGTATGGATTGAATTATCCACATACACAGACTGAATTATGTGTGTGTGTATATATACACATATATATGGACTACATATATGGACTAAATTATGTGTGTGTGTGTGTGTATCCACGTGACTAGGTCAGGATTCTTAGTAGTATGTAATCATCCCCCACATTATGATCTGACATAATTATTCCATGCGATGCTAATGAGGCAGCTGAGTGGCCGTTGTGTTAATAGGGTAAGGTGTGGCCAGGCTGGGGCTGTCTTTTAAGTCAAGCTCATGAGGAAGGACGAGTTGAGCACTCAGGCAGAAAACAGAGGGGCCTGGCTTCCTCCCAGCAAGAAGAAAGAACAAGTTCTTTGGACTCAAGGCCCCTGAACAAAGAATCTGCTAGACCAGAGGAAGACAGATGTCGAGATGTGTGTCGTTCCTCAGGAAAGGGACAAGGACCTCTCCCCAGAGTCCAGAGCGAGAAAGATATGTAGCCTCCTAAACCATAAGAGAATAGAGTTCTGTCTGTTTGTCTGTCTAAACCACTCACTGCTGGTCTCTCTTCCAGCAGCTCTGGAGAAATCAGACACACATCCATTGCCACATTATTCACAACCAGAGCGACAAGCAGGGGAGACAACACAAACACCCATTGACAGAAGAATGAGACACACACACACACACACACACACACACTGCCATCGAGTTCGTCCTGACTCGCCGTGACCCCCACGGCACAGGCAGAACTGCCCATCTCGATGAGAGCACACGCTGCCTCTTTCTCCCGAGGGGTGAGTAGGCAGGGAAAACAGGATGGCACGGACAGACCGTGGGACGTCACAGAACCTTGAAGAACCAAGAGGAGTCCCTGAGACAAACATTACCACACTCATGGTGGACCTGGAGCATAGAACCACACAGAAGGTTTGCTGGTGGTTCCGAGAAGTGGGGTGGACCACCTTCCAGATCAATCAGAACCACACCCACTGCCACTGAGTCCACCCCAGCTCACAGGGACCTTTCCGGGCCTGAGGGGATGGCTCCAGGGGCTTCCGAGGCTGGAGATCTAAGCAGCAGCAGACCACCTCCTCTCTCTCCTCTGGAGAGGCTGCCCAGTTCGGACCGCGCCCTGCGGGTCAGCAGCCCGTGGTTCTTCACTGGCCCGCCAGGACTCCAGGGCACAGAGGCCTATTATTTCTGGCAAAAGTGGGTGTGCTGAGCACAGCTTGACCCCGACACACCCTGTCACGTGGGAGCTCTCAGGAGAAGAGGGTGGAAAGATCACGGAGTTCTCCTCACAAGCTTTTCATGGCCCATCGTGCGTACGTGAGTGGAGACAGGTGCGCCCAGAGAGCACCTGGATGTGTGAGTACGTAGACGTGCAGATGGACGTGGTGTTGCTGTCAGGCGCCATTTAATCAGTTCCAGGCCCCAGGGGCCCTGTGGAGAGCAGAATGAAGCACAACCGGTCCTGCCCCATCCTGACACCCCGGGTCCTGATATCCCAGGTCCTGCAGACACCCCGGGTCCTGCATCCTGAGTTCTTTGCACACTTTGGCAGGAGAGACACATGAGCCCGTCTTTCCTTTCATCAGCTGGTGGCTGGGCAATGCCTTTCCCTCCTTGGTACAGAAGCTACGCCTGCCTCTTTCCCCAAAAAAAGCCTCTGGTGTCACTGTAGTTCAACACTTCCTGGGGAAGAGGCCCTCCCCACCCCCCCCACCCCCACCCCCCCCACCACCACCCCGCCTTCAGCAAATCAGCCACGAGTTTACAGGCTCCACCTTAAATGGTGGACAGCACCCGGGGGCCTTCCGCCTCCTGGCATCTCGGCGTCTCAGATAGGCCATCACAGTGGTTCTCCATGCCGTGACCCTCTCACGCTTTCTCATGCGGTGGTGCCCCACCCACCCTGAAATTATCTTCTGCACTACATCATAACTGTCATTTTGCTACTGTTATGAATTGTCATGTGAATTTCTGATATTAAGGATGCATTTTCATGGCTACAACTTGAACATAACTAAAGCATAGCGATGAATCACAATAACAATATGTCATTATATATTGTGGAATATTTCATTCTAATGACAAATAAATGAAATTTTGTCTGGAAGCATGGTGTTGCATGGGTCACAGTCTTCGTGCCAGGTACTCCTATATGGGCATATCTGCATGTGGGCGGACCAGCCTGGAGACAGAGAGAGGAGCAGGCTCTCAGTTCCTAAGACCATCGGGAATATGTGTTTTCTGATGGTCTTAGATGACCCCTGCAAAGGGCCGTTCAACTCCCAAAGGGGTTTCGACCCTCAGGCTGAGAACTGCTGCACTATGGCCATTGGTCTGTTTGTGACTTCTCCAAACCTACAGTAGCATTTCAACCTCTTCAACGGCCTGGGGGCTTTGCTTCCCGACTAACGGTTTCACGCCTTTCTCTGGGTTTGCTGCTTTTTAGTCACGTTTTGTTTCCATTAATGTGGACCGATGAGTCATGTCGACTTCACCATGTAGTCGGTCACCAAATCAGACACAGGTGACCCGACCCAAATTCCACATCGATTCCCTTCTCTCATGCCATTGTCATTCCCATAGCTCCCCTCTTCAGATTAACAGGCTAGACTCCACCCCTACATCTCAATCATGAAATTAACATAAGCACATGACCACCACAGACCACCCCTTGGTAATTTCACACTTTCACATAACTCTGCAACCATATGTAATTTTCAAATAAACAATAAAATCATATCTATACCTAGCAGGATAAAACTAAAATGCATACAATTCAACATGTGTCACCATCATTTAAAAGTAATATTCTATAAGTGAACAAAGCAAAAGATATCCTGTACCTTACAATTGCAGTTACAAAATATCTACACCTTGATCCTATAATCCTATGAATATATATTCCACCACCTACGAGAGTTTGTAAGCCAACCACCTCATGCCTTTATTCCCTCATTTTGGGTATCTAATCTCTATATTGCCCACTTACATCAACCCAGTGCTCTGAGGAAACAATCATATCTTTCAACGAGAAGAATGTTCATTACAGTTGGAAACTCATCAAGTTTGCAACCATTAGCAAAGTCAAATCAGGACAGGCCATCCATAAAGTCAGCAGCGATATGCACCAGTTCACAGACTCAAATGGCTTCTCTTCCTCTGCTCATGTTCTGGTCAAACTCACTGTGGGCTGTCTCACTTAGCCTCACCAGGGTATCCATTGGTCGCCTTCCCTTTAGACTAAGGTCCCATCATAAATTCTCAACAAGCCTAGCTCTCTCATGCTAGATCATGAATTTCAGACCAGTCAACCCACTCTCGTCTTCTCTATTTCCTGTGAACCAAGTCCACAGGTGTCAGTGGCCAAAGTCAACCCGCCTATTTATTGCTGCTCCTACTTCTACTCAAAGAGTAGATCCAGGTGGAAACCTAGCAAGCATTCCAGCCTGCCACAGGTTTCCTTTAACACTCAGTCCCAGAGAGGAGCTATCTTCATGCTTCCAGATTCCTTCGCTTCTGAAAATAATCCCTAGTCAGGATTTTCCAAGGAAATAGACTCTATCCTTTATTAGTCAGTCAGATCTTCTCTCAGAATAAAAGGATACTGAGTACTCCAAAAGACGGGGCGGGGGGGGGGGTCCTACCTTCTTCAGAGAAGTCTTTCTAGGGGGCTGAGCCCCAGTGGCGCAAGTGGTTGAGTGCGGCCCGCGGGCTTGGCGGTTCAAATCCAGTGGCAGCTCTCAGGAGCAGTGCTGGGTAGCTCCCATGACCACCAGAGGGCAGTGATGCCCTCCCCCTCCCAAAATAAAAAAAGAGAAATCTTTCTAGGTGTGGCCTAAACCCATCTAAGGACAAGGTGGGGCTAATCTCTTCAGAGATGTCTTTGATGCTCAGTCCTAAACCCTCTAGAGGTCAATGCTTGGCTTGAGGTAACTGGATTTACAAATTCTCTTCCTACTTCCCAAAAACATTTCTATACATCCGTATATTTACAATAATAGGCATAAGAAATCAGTATAAACAGCATAGTCAGAAATCAAACTTAATTCTTAAAACAGTCAAGGTCAATACTTATTAAGCTGCTCTATATCCTTATCTAAACTACTGTTTACACAAAAACATGGAATTAGGTTTCTGAAAGCATCAAAACAGATCCATGCTATCAGTCAGGCTTTCTGACCTTCTTAACCATTGTCTTTGAGCAGAATAGGTTCTGAGACATTCAAATGGCGGTTTTTACCCCTGAGCTCAAGAAATACATTAACAATATTCATTTTATATAGGAATAACCAAAGACAGCATCCAAACAAAATAATCAAAACTTTAACTTCCCATATTGTTTCCAGAAAATAACTCAGTAAACTGCAAGGATATATCTGACTTCTGGCTAGCCCAAGAAGCAACAATACCACGAGGCACAAGCCAAACATACATCTACTTTCATTCCTTATGATTTGTTCCTCTAGTACGCCACTCCTAAGTTACCATAATGTGTTAGTCCAGGTGGACTAGAGGAACAAATTCATAGACACACGTGTGGATATAAGGTCACGGTTTATATACACGAGGAATGGGACATTGAGAAAGCATCCCAACCCAGTCCAGTTCAAAAGTGTAAGTCCAATATTAGCCCATATGCCTGTTATCAGTCTAAAAAGTCTCTTTCTGACTCATGAAGTCACAGGCCAGTGGGTGCAGAGTCCCGGCACCGGCAGGGGTCTCCCCAGGGCTCCTCGCTTCCAGGGCTCAGGGTCCATCAACAGCATCCAGTGATGGTAGCAAATCAGGGCTGGCAGGGCTCTCCACGTGGCTTCTCCAGCTCCAGAGGTCTGGCTCCATCAGGGTAAGGCCATGTGGTTTCTCCTCCAGCTACTCCAGCTCCTCGGATGCTGCCATCTTGTCTTTTCCATAGTTCGTTGTCTCTGAGACTGACTCCCAACAACTGGGGAGATAGCTTCTCATCTCCACGAGGCAAATATCACGAGATTTCCCAGAAGTCTCAGGAGAAAGCCATGCCCCCACAGAGGCTTCATTGGCTACTCAATGGCTATCTCCAGATTAACAGGCTAGACTCCACCCCTACATCTCCATCATGAAATTAACATAAACACATGACCACCACATTTAGCTTTACCTCTGGTACCATGGCTGGCCTGTGGAGGCACAGTTACAGCATCTTACCAAGTGTAGACACCCCACAAAAGACGGAGCGCACCAACACAAGCCCTGATGCTGTCTGAGCGAGAGCAGCACCGACAGGCTGAAGCGTCCCCCTTCCGTGACTTAGACTGACTGGCACCCAGTCCAGACAGGTTCTGTCTTCACATCAGTCTGTGTTCAACTGGAGCAAGGTCACAAACACAGCACAGTTTTGTGTTTTGAGGGGTTTTCTGTTCAAATGCTGCTGTTTGAGTTGTGGGAAGTTCAAGCTTGGAGTCATTACACAACTGGGTAATTATGACTCGTGTGTCTGTGTGAGAGAGAGACAGACAGACAGACAGTCACAGACTAGGACCCAACTGCCTCCTATGCCAAAGGAAATTGGCCAATTCAGAAGTGTGGCAGTCATGTGATGATGTCAATTTCAGGACTGAGAGTGTGGGGGCGGACATCCAGGCAGAGGGGCCATCCACCACACGGTCCTCGTTTGGAAGGTGAGCCCTGTCTAGAGGTCACCATGACATCAAGACGGGAAGCAGAAAGCAAAACCAAGCAGAAGTGAAAATCCTATGTACCAAAGCCAGGGCTGAACTACAGCCCCTCAAAGGAAGGTCACCCTGTCCACTGTCTCAGGCCCACAGGACTCTGCGCTCGCTGGCCGAGAGCCTCCTGCCTCCTGCGTCCTCATCTGCGTCACCAGCAGGTGGCTGCGTGAGTCTGAAAAGGACTTAAGGACTAACATCAGACTGATGGACTCCAGTGAAGCAGGCCGGGCTGCCTTCTGGAAAGACAGTTCTTGATATAAAACTCCTGGTCAGAGAGTTAGCTCGCCCTAAATGCTTGTTGATGCATACAGTAACCACATGAATAAATTTTTTTTAAAAAATAGAATCAGGGGAAACCACATAGAAAAGTAAAAGGACATGAAGAGTAGAAAGTTTCGAAAATGAACAAAACCTACTGAGACAAAGAGGGAATGCTGGGGGTGCAGTGGAGCCTGGACATGGTGGACACCTGTCAGAGGAAGACCGTTCAAATATCGCCCACTGAAAGAAGTGATAAAGGGCAGTCAAAGGCAGCATTTTCCAGACCAACCACAAGGTGGGTGGTTCACACCCACCAGCGCCCCTGAAGAAGAAAGGTGAGGCTCCCTGCTCCCCTGAGAAGCCGGTCTCAGAGACGCTAATGAGCACTCCTCCTCTGTCCTCGGCAGGGGCTGGGGAGTCCCTGGGTGGCACAAATGGTTAGGTGCTCGCTTTGTAATTAGCGGGGAAGTTGGTAGTTCAAAGTCAGCTCATCTGACGCAATCTCTGATGTACTGAGGATGCCCCTGCCCACCTTCCCATTGAACCCCCAATCACCAGGAGCCAATGTGTGTCCCCCACCGCTGCCCCCAAACCAGGCCGGATCTCTGCACCCTGAGAGCCCACCAAGGACAGGAGGAGCAGGTCCCCCTCTCCAGAGACCCACCCATAGTTCGCCTGCTGCTACAGCAAGGTTCCCAAAACTCTATGATGGCTGAGGGTCCTGAGGGGACCACCACCGCTGGAGCCATGAGGATCCCAGGCAGGCCCAGGTCCAAGCCAGAGCACGTCGGGCATCTCTGCTGCAGGGAGGAGCGTCTGCTGCTGCCCTGGTGGCTCCTCACTGGGCAGCCCCACCCTGCTGAGGGTCCCTGGTGGCGCAGTGGTTGCATGTTGGGCTGCTAGTCACATGGTCAACAGTTCGAAACCACCGGACACTCCACCAGACAGAGACGAGGCTTCCCATGCCCATCAAGAGCAGCCGTCTCAGGAGCCTCCGTGCAGAGGCTCGCTGTGAGTCGGGACAGCAGTGAGAAAAGACCCCCCCAGCCCGGCCTCAACAACAGTGGGATAGAGACAGCAGTCGTCAAGGATTTCAGGCTTCTCGGATTCACACTCAGTGCTCAGGGAGCCATCAAGCCACCGAACGGCACACAGCACTGGGCAGACGACATGAGCAAAGGGAGCTCCGAGATTGAAAGTCAAGTTCGCTGCAAGTGAACTGGCTCCAGGGACCCAGGGGTAACCCTGAGTATCCCACCACCACGTCTCCCGGTCATGGGGCTAGCTACATCAGCAGAGGTGCTGACCTTCCTGCAGCAGAGCCCTCCTGGGGACAGCCGAGCCCCGTAGCGCCCCTGGCCTCCCTGCCAGTCCAGGGAGCCATCTGGGATGCACCGCCTGACACGTGACTGTGTGGGCTTAGCGCTACGCTGGAGAACAGTCATGACAAAACGTTACGAGACACGTTACCTCTTTGGGGCATCGAGGTGTGACTTTGGCCTCATCAGACGTCTCCGGACAGCAGATCTGCCCCATAAGACCCCCTGAACAGGTTGAAGAGCAAGATGTCACTTGGAAAACACCAGACCCTGGAGTCTTCCGTCTTCTCCTCTTGTGGGCACGCACGGAAGCTCAACGGGGAACAAAGAAGGCTCTGGAAGAAGGGAGGCCTTTGGGTCAGGCGGTTGGCAGAGCAAGCTAGAAGACCGTGGACTCCCAGAAAGCAAGCAAACAAGCGTGTTTGGGAAGCAGTCGGGCCAGAATGGCCCTCAGGTGGGAGCATGAGGAGACTGCTTCCCACAGAGCTTGGACACGTGGTCAGGGGGACCTGTCCCTCCTGCTGGGTCAGCAAGAAGGTCCCTGCCAATGAGGAAGACGGACAAACATGACAGCAACAACCACATCGGATGCAGGCATGGTGTGACGAGGGCTGCAGTGCAGGCCAGGGAGTGGGCCTGGACGGGGTGGGGAGGCCTTAGGGGGGCTGCAGATACACAGCCAACCCTCCCTCCCTCCCTCCAGCCTGCCCTGCAAAGCAGTCCCTCCTCAAGGAGTAGGTTGGTGCTGACAGGTAGCCAGTGGGTCAGGGAGGAGGAGTCGCCACATGCATCCACCTCCCTCTGCCCCGCCCCAAGTCTCCCCTGTCACCCCCCGCCCCCCACTGTGCAGTGGTTGGATGATTTTCTGCCAACCTGAAGATGTGTGAGAGGGTAGGGCTGGAATCCCACCTGTCGGTCCCGGCACAGCCTGGTGATGCCTCCTGGGGGTGGGGGGTGGGGGGTCTTCTCATGACAGGAAGACTGGGAGCCTCCCCTCCTCTCTCCGCCCCTTCACCTGCCTGCTGGCCAGGACTCTGTCACGGACCCTGAAAGCTGTAGTTCCCCGGCCTGGGCGCAGCACCCTGGCATGTGGCTGCATGAGTCTGCAGGGGGCCTCGGGGACTGGTCACGGACTACCTGACCTCAGCTGGACTGCACTGCCATGCCTTCATGAGCGCTGGCTATTTCTGGTTATTAAGCAGAGACGAGTGTCACTGGGTTTGTTTCCCTAGACGACTCAGCCTAACAGGCCCCCAGTTGCCTTGGCCTGCACACCGGCTCACAGATGAGTCCATGCAGCGATGGACAGTTGGGACACGGGTGGTTACCCCTGCTGACTGCAAAGCAGGGAGTTTGGGGTGGGGTTGTTTGTTGTTGCTGTTTACACAGTGGACCTTACCCCCTGAGAAGTGACTTTGTGCTAGCTCTGATGGCGACGTGGGTTAAGCAATGGGCTGCTAGCTGAAAGGCCGGTGGTCGGGAGGTGATGCTGTCTGCCCCGGGGCAGTTCTGCTCTGTCCTATAATAAATACGAAGTCAATAAATATGACGTCGAATCTACCAGGGAATTTGTTCCCAGTTGGACTTGCGCTGCAGCCTGTGGGCGGCAGAGGGCGCACGCGGACCTCGGCGTCCGCCCCGCGGAACTCCCAGCGCTGCGCCGCTCCGCGCGGGCCCTGCCTCGCTGGACCTCGGCCCGCCCGGCGCAGGTCTTGGGGCGACTCTTGCCCTGAGCACCAGGGAGCCCGCGAGGGCGCGCGCACCCACAAGCAGTGCCCAGCAGGACCCCCGGGTTTGCAGTGCAGTCCCCGCCCCCGCTCGCCGGCGACCTCTGCTCTCCAAACGTCCACGCGCTCAGCCCCGCCCACGTCCATCCGCAGTGCTAAGGCGACCTGGATGTGTGGGCGTGAACCGCAGGACCTTGCGCCCCCAGAGACCGCTGGTGGCGTTCCCAAAGAAGCCCTGAGTTGGGGTGCAGGGGTAGAACATCAGGCGCCCTCCCCGCCTCAAAGATCACAGGGCTAGAGACAGTGGCTGCCTTCAGCGGGGCAGCGGGGCCAGGTACTGGGGAGAGGGGGGAGGGGGGAGGGGTGCGCCGCCGGGGTCTCTCTCACCCACCACCCAATGGTCGGCGGAATCCACGGTTTTCAGTGACCACATTGCAATAAGACAATCATACCCGCTCACCCACCAGACAGGCGCTCCCGGAGACGCTAGGAGGGCACCACAGGGCCTGCCTGTACCGACACCAGCTCTAGTCACCCAAGCGATAGGAGTCGGGGCATTCCCAGGCCTCCTGCTGGCTGCGGGCCCCATCCACCCTTCCCTGCTGGACCGAGAAGGAACACACGGAAGGAATCCAACTGAACCTGCCCATCCCTCCAGTCCCCGGGTTCATCCTGGGCTCCTCAGCCAGACCAGCGGCCATCCGACCCCCAATGGACCCGCCTACTAGCCAGCCACCAACAGCAGCCCTCCTCTGGTCCCACCCCCGCCCCCACCTACACCCCGAGCTGAAGCTCTCTCTCACAGCTTTTCCTGCCCACCCTAGGCTCTGCATGGATCCCTCAGTCTCCCCACTCGTACAACAGCAGGACCCTCTTCCCCAGCCCCCTGCTAACCTGGCCACACCGGGGGTCCACCTCCTGCAGGTCCTTCTTCTCAGCAGAGCCACGCGCAACTGGAACCTCCTGGTGCAGCCAATGAGGAAAGGCCTGGCCAAGACCCAGCCCCAAACAGCCCCTGGGCTCTGGCTTCCTTCCGGGACAGTCGACCCACCCCCTCCATATTTGCTTCTGGAGCTGGTCCTGAGCCAGTTACACCCCCACCCACAAAGCAGGGTGCCCGGTTCCCTACCAGGCTAAGGAGGCCAGCCAGGGTCATGTGTCAGTTTTCTGGTTCCTTCTGTCCAGTAGAACAGACTGGGGTCCATCTCCCAGCACGTGCCCCTTCCTCAGGGAAGGAAACCACCCAGCCAGGGCTCCTGATGGAGGAGACCCACTCCTTCTCCGTAGGACAGTCCCAAGACACACAACCTACACCCCTTTGCCTTCAAAGGACTGGGGGTCTTTGCCCCCTTGTTCAGGACTGGGTCCCCTGTACCCTGTAGGAGACCTGGCCTGAGATGAAGCCTCGTGGATGGTGGAGCTGCGAATCCCTACCCCCACCCCCACCCCACCTTAGGGGTCCCTCCATCTCCATGTCAGCCCCCACTCACAGCCCCATGAGTCTCTGGCCCCTGCTGCCTTCCAGGAAACTCAGCCCCAAGGTGTAATTACACGTGCTGGGTTCCCGCTTCCAGCGGGCCCTGTGCCTCTGTTTCCCAGGGTCTGGGCGCTGACACTGCCCGCCTGGGGTGCAGGGGGTGGGAGTGGGCGGAGCCTGAAACCTGGATAAGGATGGCTTTCACCGCAGGGTCAAGGGCACAGTGTCAGACAGTGGGGCTTGAGGCTTAGCACGTGGAAGCACTTCTTAAGAACGTGGCTTCCTATTTCCATTCAAATAGAGTGGAAGGGGTCACGGAAAGGGTGGACCCATAAGGCTGGAGCGCTCACCATGAGGGCCTACGAGCACGAGGAGTGGGATGGGGGTTCACTGAAGGAAAAGCTCTCCTCCCGGGAGAGCCGCGACCTGTCACCCTCTCTGTGGGCCAGCCTGTGGGGCCAGGACCAGGGACCAGTGAAATCGAATCCAGGCCGGAAGGCTTCCTGGAAGCGGGGGCCCAAGCGAGTCCGCCATTGACTTGAGACGCACCGCGCGGGCCCTTTAAGAGCCGCCGCGGGGTGAGGGCGCCGGGCGTAGGGCGAAGGTGGCAGGACCCGCCCCGCTGGCACCCAAGGCCCCCGGCCGCGGCCTCGGCTCGGCCCTGGGAGCCCGGCTCCGCTGACGTCACCTGCCCCCGAGCCGCGCACGCTGATTGGCTGCAGGTGACGTCAGGGCCCTTTTCGCTCGGCATGACCTCATCCCGGCCGGCGCCCGCCCTCCGCCCCGGGCCTGTCACCCGCGTCCGAGCGCGGCGGCCCGAGCCCGGCCCGCGCCCCGGACCCCGAACCGGACCGGACCGGCCGCGCCCGCCGAGCCCGGGCTGGGATGCGCGCCGCGAGCGCGCGTGCCCGCCCGCAGTGCGCGCGCCCCGGCCCGAGCGAGCGCTCCCCGCGGCGGCGGCGGCGGCGGCGGCGGCGGCGACGCGGCCTGCGCGCCCCCCCGGCCCCGGCCCCTGCCCCGGCTGCGCGGGCCCCCGCCGGGCCCATGGGCGGCGCGGCCGAGCGGGCGGCCTGAGCGCGCCGCTGCACCCAGGGGCGCCCCGGAGCGGCTAGCACGGCGCCAGGTGAGCGGCCGGCGGGGAAGGGGTTAACCGACGGCATCGGGGGTCGAGGCGCAGCTCGCGAGGCAGCGGCGCAGGGTGGCCGCTCTTGGAGGTGCCTCAGGGCTCGGCGCCGGCAGTCGGAGTCCACTTGCAGGGGCTGACGGAGGGTCCGCGCGGCATCCCCCCCCCCTCCGCCCCGCTTCCCCAGCAGCTCCAGGCCGCCCTCGCCTTTCTCTTGGCAAGTATTTGGGGGGCGGGGGGTGGCATCCATCAAAGACCAAGGAGACCACTTGGATGCTTTGGGAGCCAGCATCAGACGCCCACCTACAGCCCGAGCTGTGACCCAGAATCGGTATGGGACGTCCTTTCTGTGCCATGAGGGCAGCCATAGAAAGGTCTTTGACCCTTGAGGGGGCTGTGGGTGCGCGAGAGGTGCGGAGGACCGCTGTCCCCCGCTGTGGGTCATGCACCCGGCCTCTGCAGGATAAAGACCAGCCGCCGCTGCAGAGGCCGCACAGGCGGGGGGGAGGGGCTGGCAGTGCCAGGCTGAGCGCCCTAGCCTCCGCAGCTTATCTGTCCACCTGGGGAGGGGGCCCAAGTGGGGTGTCTTCAGTCTGAGCATTGGATGACAACTGACTCAACCCTGCTCAAGGCAGCCCTTGGCCTCTGGCTCCTGCAGCTGCCGGCTGGCTTCTGCAGAAGGCAGTGGCTTTTGCCTGCAGTGAGGTGAGGAATGGAGGAGAGAAGTGGCCATCGTTTGTTGGCGGGCAGGCTTCATGGCAGCCAGGTTTCTGCCCTAGGCTCTGGCCCCTAGAGTTTTTGTGGATGCTCCCCGGTCCCCATTCTTCTCCCGGGGACTCTCCCCCTCCCTATCCCTCCCCCTCCCCAGGGCTGCCTGTGGCATCCAGTGCCTGAGCCCTGCACAAGCAGGTCATGTGACATGGAGCTGGGAGTTCACCCTAGAGTCTGGTTGAAATATGTCCTGCTGCAGTCAGCCTAGGGCAGGCTCTGTTCCCCTTGGGGAGCAGTGGCTTCTGCCTGCAGAGACTGGGAGATGTGGAGTGCCCAACCCCTGCTGCAGTCGCCCTACCTGGCATGGTGGGGGCAAAGGTAGGGCTCCGTTGTTGCTGGACGCAGGGCCCAGGGGACACTGGCTGGATCCAGGGGACCAGGGGGAGTCCTGGACACGCCTCCCAGATGTATAGCCACAAGGAAAGCCAAGAGGGGAGTCTGCTGGGGCAGGAGAGAGGTGAGCCGGCCTGTGACTGGGAGGGCCAAGGCCACCTCGGGCTTGTGACAAGAGAACAGTGGTGGAAGGTCTGGGCTGTCTATCGTGGAAGGTGGGAGGAGATGAGCGACAAAGGTCTGGGCCAGTGCTGAGAGTCTCAGGGGGTAGAGCTGTCCCCCTCCCCACGTCTGGTATAATAGGGACAATGACCAGTAGAAGGCCTGCAACAGTGCAGTGGGCAGTAGGTCCTGAACAGCCAGGATATACCATTCTGAGCCATGCCCCGGCCTGAACCCCACTCCCAGGAACCGAGGGTGGCCAGTTCCCAGCCCGAGGTATTCTCTTGAAGCCTGACTCTGCTTGGCCTCTCGCTGCCCAAGCCTGAATGGAACAAAGTGGAGGGCAGCCGCGGCTCAGGGGCACGGGTGTTTGAGAGGCGTGGGGAGAGTGGAATGCCTGGTAGTGCTGTGGCTTTGGCAATGGACCACTGAGGAGACTCGCAATGTGTACAGGAGGAGAGCGTGTTGGAGCTGGCCTTCTTGAAAATGTGGAGGCTGGCAAACCCTGTCTGCCCTGTCCTGGGGGGCAGCTGTGGGTTTGGTTTGGGGTCCTCACCAGGAGAGTGCATGAGGAGAAGGCAGGAGATGGGGATGCCCACCCAGACTCTCTTTCTCTTCCCCGTAGGTGGCTGGGCAGTGAGGGGGTTCCCCAGGGGGCTTTTCCAGGAGCTGGAGTGCAAACAATGTAAAACAATCATTTCCACCCAAAGGTGGGAGTGTCCTGTCGAGTCTATCAGGAGGGAGGTCCTGAAGAAAGGTCTAGTCATCTGCTTTCCGAAGCCCCCACCCTGCAGAACCCAGTTCTCAGTCGCACGTGGGGCCGTGGATGGACGTGGGTGTTGTTTGTTTTGCCCATGCGTGTCAGGCCCCCTGCAGGGTGCCGATCCCGGAGGGTGGGCTGCGCCCAGGTCTTTGGCTGTGACCGGTCACGTGCATGCGTGCTCTGGGGACCGTGAGCGCGCCGCGCGTGAGGCCCCTGTGTGCAGAGCGCAGGGGTGAGGAGGTGAGCGTGCGGGCGAGCTTGTCCGTGCGTGTGCGGCGCGCGGCCATGACCACATGTGAGTGCACACATTCCCCGTGCCGTGCTGTGCTGTGCGGTGGGAATGGTGTGCCTGCGCAGTGCTCGCCAGGGCGTGTTCTGTCAACGGCACCGTCGCTGTGGGCCCCCGCCCCCCAGCTTGAGGCACCCGGCGGGAGGGAGCAGGGAGGCCCTGCCGCTGCCGGGGAGGGGCCTCCTTCTGGCTTTGGATGGGGAGCAGCTGCCCCCTGGGCTCGCTCAAAGTCCTTTGATAAGAGCAGGTGGGGCTGACCTTGGGGAACCACTCCCCTCCGCTCCCGGGTGTTGTGTGGCGGAAGGAGGTGGGGGCAGGGGTGGGGGGTACTGGTTTGGGAGGGTCTGGGTTCAAGGTCCCTGACAGTGCAGTCTCAGGCCCTACCTATAGCGACCTTCACCTGCGAGCAGGGGCAGGCGCCCAGGCGAGCGCTCCCGGCTGCTCTCTGTCCCCAAGCCCTCCGTTCTGGGAAGGTCTTCTTGCAGGGGTACCGGGTAGCGCGGCCAGGCCAAACAAGAGGGCATGCATGCGGGCCAGTAGGCTGGGTCCCGGGCTCCGGGCACCTGCTCCGGGTGGGCCCAGGCGAGGGGGAGGGGCCTCCGTGGCTCCGCAGCCGAGTCTGCTCCGTGGCTGCTGCGGCAGGAGCAGCGGTTGCCTGGCACCTCTGCTGTTGCCATGGCGACGGCGGAGGCGCTAACTTACTAATGAGTCCCCCTCGGCTGCAAATAGCAGTGCTGCAGTGGCTAATAGGGCCGAGCTGGGAGGATGCCTTAGGAGTCAGGCCCGGCCAGGTAGCAGGCAGTGAGACCCATCTGCCCACCCTCCAGCCCTGCCCACTGCCCCCCACCTCTGGACTTCCCTCCCGGGACCGGGACCTGGACTCTGCCCCACTCCAACACACCCATCCTCCAGCCTTGATGTCTGGGGCACTGCTCCTCCTAAGACCTCAGCTGCTCCATACCCCCAGAGGGTGGGCGCTGGACTCCGATGGGCTGAGACCAGCGATGGTGGCAGTATCAGCTTTCCGGGGCCCTCTGCAGGGTCCCAGGCTCTGTGCAGGCCCTGGGCCTCAGAGCCTGCCTCTTGATCCCAAGTTCCCAGGGAAAGAGAACTCTCTGCCTCTCACCTTGCCAGCCTGTCACCGTGGGGCTGGGGATGGGGGAGGTTGCCCAGAAGGGCTTGCCAAATCAGACAGCAGTGAGATGGTGATGTTCCTCACTGGATGGGGACCGCCTTCAGGCCAGCAGAGACCCCCTGGCAGGCAGACCCCTGAGCCCTGTGTCATCTTTGCCTGATGTGGTCCAGCTGCCCCCACAGTGGAAGAGACCCTAAGGATACTGGGCGGGGCTGGGGGAGATCTGTCCACCAAACCCCACGTCTCTGACACTGACCAGGCACACGACCACCCAGATCTAGGGTCTGCAGCCCCCAGCTACCTGTCCAGCTGGGACACTGGAGCGAGAGGCACTGAGGGTCAGATGGGGGGAACAGAATGGGGTGAGGCGCTCAGCACTGTCCACCTTGTTCTGGAGTTTGGCTGGGTGGTTGTGCAGCCCACACTTGCTGCTGTGAGGCCCCTGCCCCCTCACCTCCTCTACTGTGGCTCTGGGGCCCCCAGAATTGTTAGGGAGCCCCGCTGAGCCCCATCTGGAGAATGCAACCCACTGCCCTCCTCCATGAGCCCCCCAGCTTGTTGGGGCTCCAGGATCGTGGGCTCAGAGCTGCTGTCCACGGGGTTGTGGGAGGCTGGAGGGGTTCTAAGGGAGGGTAGTGTGGGCGAGGGCCAGCTGACTAGTGAGAACTGAGAGCTGAGAAGAGGGTGCAGGGTATGTCCTGGGTCCTTGTCTTGACCAGGGTCCTGAAGCTGAGGCCAGAGGATGCGGTCTGTATTCAAGATGGGGCATGTTCCGAGAATGTGTCTGGACCCGGTTCTGCCTCAGCCCAGTTGGCACAGGATGGGACTCTCTTTGGGTCTGTGACCTCCTGCTGAGGAGGGCAGCATAATGACCCCACAACCCAGAGGGGACACGCTTCCCTAGAGGGGCATGCCGTTTTGTGGACACCAGTCTGACTCCCTCTGCCATGAAGCTGGTGGGACTTGGTCTTCCTAGAGCACTCAGAGGGACCACACTGGGTGCCCTGGCCCACCCCCAGCCCCTCTGAGGCTGGCCCTGCCCTGCTGACCCCCCTTTCACTCCCACAGGTCTGACACCATGCCTAGTCACTCCAAAGTCTAGGCCAGAACCTGGGCCATCGGACAGTCCCTTCTCGCTTCAGGGGGTCCCTCCCTCCTCCCACCCCAACTGCCCACCATGGCTGGGGACCGGCTTCCACGGAAGGTGATGGACGCCAAGAAGCTGGCCAGCCTGCTGCGGGGCGGACCCAGGGGGCCTCTGGTCATCGACAGCCGCTCCTTCGTGGAGTACAACAGCTGGCATGTGCTCAGCTCCATCAACATCTGCTGCTCCAAGCTGGTGAGGCGCCGGTTACTGCAGGGCAAGGTCACCATCGCCGAGCTCGTCCAGCCCGCCTCTCGGAGTCAGGTACTGGCCAGGCCAGGCAGGACCCCACCCTCCCATACTGGGCCCCCTGCCTCCTCCAGGGGTTTCCACCTCCTCTGGGGCCCCCACTACCTGCAGACCCTTCACCCCGAGCCATCTGCCTGGCCCTCGACACTGCACAGCTGCACCCTGTAGGCAACCCCTCCCCAGCACTGGCTTTGTCGGTTTGCTCTCAGCCCCCAGGGGGACCCTCAGGGGCATTTGTGTCCCATATGCCTGGCCCATCAGGGGGTACACAGAATAAGTGGGGGTGAAGTGGGAGTGCACAGCATGGACCATACACAGGGTGCAGGCTGCTGTGGGCCTTGGGCAGCCCAGATGCCCATGGGGGCCAGGACTGTGGGATCTGGAGGTCTTGGAGGGGTGGCCCAGGGGGTCCACGAGGCAGCTGTGTAGTCACTACACAGCTAAGTCTCCTGGCGGGAAACCCCAGCCCTGCTGCCCCAGCAGCTCAGACCCCAGCCAGGCTCACCCATCCTCGAGGGCACATGGCCCCCTTGCTTCCTCCTGGAAAGCTGGCCTCTGGGGGCCCTGCTGGTTTCTAGGGTCCTCTCTCTGTGTACTCTGCAGAGCAAGGTCACACGGTCTGCCTTGACCTTGACTACGTAGGGGCATGGCTGGTGGCACAGATGCGGTTCACAGACCAACTCAGTGACTGACTTAACCACCCCTCTGTCTGCCTTCCGGCCTGGGGGCTTCCATGGCTCCCAGGGACATTGGGCATTAAGGGTTGGGCTGTTCAAAGCCAGTGGTCCCTCCTTGGGGAAAAGAGGAGACTTTCTGTCCAGTCACCACGGTGTACAGTCTGGACCCTGTGGAGCAGTTTACTCCTCCCTCTGGGGTCACTGGGAGCCGGCGTCCACCCAACGACAGTGATGGACGCTGGCACTGGGCTGAGTGAGTGGTGGTCTCTGACCCCTACCCCAGGCACCTTGCAAATCCCCAAAGACAGCAAATTCTGTTCCTGGGATGGGACCACCAGGACAGTGGGTTTGGAATGGGGGGCGCCCCCTTCCCTCACTGACCCCCCAGCCTCAGGACTGCCACCGCTGTGGGCCGGCAGTGGGAGGGGGGGGATTACGGGAAGTAGCACCCGGTTGCTTCAAGGGAGAGCGGAGGTCTGTGCGCGCTCGCGCGCTCGCTCGCTCGCGGGGATCCAGGTGGGACAGCCCTGTAGGGCGCTCCCCGCCACCCCCAATCCAGCAGAGCTGCTCCAGAGGCCCCCAGGCGGGGAATCCGTCCAGTGATTAAAGGCCCAGCGAGGACGCAGCCAGAGCGCGTTCCCATTGGCTGCCGGTGACATCATCCGCGGCTGGCAGCGTGGCTGCGCGTGTGGGGGCGGGGCCACGGCCCTCCCGAGGAGTCTCTATTCGGGATCGGGTGCCCTGCGGCCCACGCGGACCCCAGAGGAGGGGAGTCCCGCTTCCAGCGCTGTCTTCTGAGAGGGGACCCGGGGTTCCCCTGCAGCCTCAGCTCCCCCATCCCTCCAGGAGGCTGGGGGCGGGGCTAGCTCAGGGGCTGCTGTCCAGGTGTGGGGGTGCGGTACCGGCCAGGTAGGAAGCCTAGTGCCTGCTCTGGCCCTGCCTGCAGGCGGCCAGCTCCTTCCCCTGGGCTGGTGGGCGTGGGCAGCGGCAGCGCGGGCTGGCCGAGACCCTGAACTCGGTGCTCACGCCTCCCAGGTGGAGTCGGCAGAGCCCCAGGACGTGGTGGTCTATGACCAGAGCACGCACGACGCCAGCGTGCTGGCCGCGGACAGCTTCCTCTCACTGCTGCTCAGCAAACTGGACGGCTGCTTCGACAGCGTCGCCATCCTTACCGGTGAGTCTCGGGTCCTTGGCATGTGGCGGGTGGGGGGGAGGGGGCACAGTTCGTGCCATTCTTCACCACCCTGCCCCCACAGCACCCCAGATACTCCCTCCATCTTGCCCTCTGGCCTCCACCACCCCTCCCCTGGGCCGTCTGGTGGGATCAGGAGAGGGGAGTTAGACAGAGGTGTGCAACCCTCCCAGACTCTAGGCCTGGGGGCGGTGCCCCCCTGTCATCTGGAAAGCCCCCTCTGGCAGGGAGCTTGGCCCATACAGGGAAATCCCCGGAAAGACTGGCTCAGTCCCTGCTGTTCGCCTAGCAACAGCCTAGCCAATCACAGCTGCCGCCAGAGGATGAGCAGAGCCGGCTATCCCCCACCTCCAACTGACCCATTCTCCAAAAGCGCCTGGCCAAGCAGCCCCCGCACAGACACACGCACATGCTCCCACACGCACACTCATGCACTTGCACACTCTGCACAGAGACACACCCATGCACATGCATACGCCCCACACAGACACACGCACGTGAGCACACTCACACACAAACATTCTCACGCACACTCCCCACGCAGCACCCGGCACAGTGAGGGTTCTAATGGTCCTATCCTAGGAGAGCCAGACCGGGAAGCTTCTGTGACCCCGCCCCCCAGAGGGTAGAAGCCTGATGGGGCCCCTCATTCCAGTTCTGTACCCTCCCCGCCTGCCTCTGTCGCTTCTACAGACACACTCGTGGGGGGAGCATCCGGGCCCCCTGTGCCCCCTCCACCTGAACTTAACCGCGGCCATCCACAAGGTCCTACTTTCAAACAAGATCTCTTCCGTGGGGACCAGGGCCAGGACTCAGGTGTGTCTTTGGGGACCATTCCTGCCATGACACTGGCTCTGGCTGAGGCTGTCTGCCTATGGTGAGGGCGGTGACATCACTGGACTTGGCCCACTCCCCAGGCTGCATAAGTGGCGCAGCTTCAGCCTGGGAAAGGGAGCTGCCCATGGTTTCTGGCGAGAGTGGGGACAGAGGCCACCCTACGTCAATTTGAGACCTGTTCCTTGGCACACAGGTCAGGGGGGGTGGCCAGATGGGGCTCTGAACCTCTCCCTTGGCCACTCCAGAAGAGGTATGTGAACACCTGGGCTCCCTCCACCCAGTCCCCCAGGCCACCACATTCTCCATGGCAACGACAGCCTGTTCTGCTCTCATGCAGCGCACACCTGGTCCCTCTACAGACCTGCCTCGCCCAGATGCGGGACAGGTCACCATGTGCATACACACAGACATGTACAGGACCAGCACACACGTGTGCGCACACACACATATACGTGCATGTACACACACACGGGACCACTGTGCGCACACACAGACATGCACAGGACCACCATGTGCACATACATACATGTGTAGGATGAGCGTGCACACATACAGGACCACTGAGTGCACACTGACATGCAGAGAACCAGCATGCACAGATACAGGGCCACCACATGCACACACAGAGACAGACATGTACACAACCACTGCACACGTGTACTGGACCACTGTGCACAGCATACACACCCAACATAGGTGGGGAGACACAGACACGCCTGGGAGCAGTAGACTCACAGAGCTGTGCCCTCTGAGACCACACCCACCAAGAGTTGGCCACCCACTCAGATGGCACCTCAGTGGGCACTGTGCACACAGGCTACCCACCTGCTGCACTTTCCCCCCTGCAGAGGGAGCCCCCACCATGGCTGTCATTGGAGGGAGGCTGCTCAGGAGCCTCGCGGGCCCCACCACCACTCCCCTCCCCTTCTGGTCTCCCTGTCCCTGGTGGAACTCACCCACACTGGCTAAGCAGCTCAGAGGGTAGGGCACAAACCAGTGAGGCTGGAGGGGTGTGTTTGGGTCTCGGCTGGCCCCACACCCCTTAGTCCTGGACAACCAGTAAGTCTGGAAGGGACACTTCCTCCATGTCCCCACCCCCACAGCTGAAGACCTCAGAGTCCAGCTCCCACGGGAGCTCAGGATGCCCCTTCAGGCATTCTGATGGCAGGTACCCACAATTTGGTCCTGGGGCCCCAGGTTTCTCCATCCTTGGGGTCACTGGGCCCCTGATCACTGACCACCTCTGAGAGACAGGGTGGAAACACCTTTTGGGGTCAGGGGTCTGAGCACCACCCTTCCCAAGCCCTCCCCTCTGGTGGGTAGCATCATGGCCTCTGTGTGACGCATGAGGTCAGCTGTGCTTGTGGCCACTGGTGCACCATGGGCGGTAGGACCCACCTGGGTCAAGCAGTGTGGTCAGCTGCCAGGGACTGCCAGGGACTGGTGGGTGCTCGGTGCTACCCAGCAGTGACAGGTCACTCCCAGCACCAGGACTAGCCCTCCAAGTCTGGCTGGTTGTGTCAGCCTTGTGACAAGACCACCCACAAGCCCCTTGTGGTCAGAGGAATGTGCTCCTTGGGGACCCACACTGGCTCTGGGACTCCGTTCCTTCTGCCCACCTGTGGGCTATGACACGCGCATGCGTGGAAGGCGGCCACAGGCAGAGGTGGCCCCACTGTACCCTGCGCCATCCCTGTCCCCAGGGTGGACTGCACCCAAAGCCACAGCACAGATGCCCCTGCAGGCGATGCCAACCCCAGGGGGTGATGTCATGCAGGGGGAGGGGCCCTCAGAAGCCCAGGCCTCCTGGTCCTGGCACGTCAGTCTGACCCTGGGGCCCCTGCCAGCTTATGGTTAGGATTGCATCAGGCATCAGCGCAGGGACAGGAAAGCAAGGCCTGGCTGCTGGCCACAGTGTCAGGAGCTGGGAGACATGCTCCTGTTGGGGCTGCATGAGTCAGAGTCCCACCCAGGACCCTGGTGACTGGGGCCCCGCAACTGGCTGACCTGCCACCACAGCCACTTTTATGGGCATTGCCCATGGCGTCTTCAGCCAGCTCCTAATTAGTCAGTGGAGTCGCCTGTGGGTGGGCAGCAGCCTGTGGCCACCCCCATGGTCAGAGTCAGCATCTGCATGTGGACACTGGCAGACTTCCCCTGCTGGACGCACTGTGGCTGGAAGCCGGCTCTGGGGGTGAGGGGGCTGCACTGGGTCACTTGTCACAGTGGCCTCCTGCTGACCACGTGCTCCACAATCTCCCTCCTCTGCAGGTGGCTTCGCCACCTTCTCCTCCTGCTTCCCCGGCCTCTGCGAGGGCAAGCCGGCTGCCCTGCTGCCCATGAGCCTCTCCCAGCCCTGCCTGCCAGTGCCCAGCGTGGGCCTGACCCGCATCCTGCCTCACCTCTACCTGGGCTCTCAGAAAGATGTCCTGAACAAGGTGTGTGACCACCAGGGGTTCTGGTGGGAGGCAGGGAGCTGGGGGCTGGGCTGAGCCATGTCGGGGAGCAAACTGGGCTGGAGGGGGACCCAGAGGGTCCGGGGAGGGCCCGAGGGGGCTGGACTGAGTTACAATGGAGTAGGCGTGTCCACTGCAGATGTCACCAGGCCCCTGCCCAGCCCTGAAGTGATCTCTTTTTAAAAGGGTGAGGAGAAAGAAGGTTCCTGGGGCTCCCTCTGGCTGCCCCAATGCCTCCCCGCCATCCTCCCGCCACCCAGGACTGTGGGCGGGGACATAACCAGAGATCTGGGAGGGAGGGTCTGTGAGTGCCAGCAGGGGTGGAGCTGGACTCCTGACCATGCCCCTACACGTCATACCCAACCCGAGCTCTCCTAACATGCTTCTCAGGTGACTCACGGCACCCCTGCCCAGGGTGTCCCAAATTCCTGGGTCCTTCCCAGCTGCATAGAAAGTTTCCCTTCCTCCTGATCACCCTTCCCTTCCTCCTCCTGCCTCCGCCCCCCAGGATTTGATGACCCAAAATGGAATCAGCTACGTCCTCAATGCCAGCAACTCCTGCCCCAAGCCGGACTTCATCTGTGAGAGCCACTTCATGCGCGTCCCTGTCAATGACAGCTACTGCGAGAAGCTGCTGCCCTGGCTGGACAAGTCGGTGGAGTTCATCGGTGAGTGAGGGGGCTGGCTGCGGCTGTGGTGCACATGCATTGACCCCAGAAACAGCAGGGCAGTCTTCGATATGCATGTGCACGGGGATTGAGTGTGCGGGAGTAGGAGGGGTCTGTGTGAACACATGTATTCATGCATGTGCACAGTCACTAGTGTGTGCACACACTGTAAAGCTTGGTGTGCATATATTCTGTATCCGTGTGTGTGGTTGGGACGTATGCATCTGAGTGTGCGTGTGTGTGTGGGCCAGGATGTACATGCACGTGTCACAGCAATGTCTGTGTGGTCCATGCACATGTGTGCATGTACTAAGCTTGTGCATGCCTGTGTAGGAACGGCCAGCATCAGCGCCTGTGGTTGTGTGTGCGCATGTAGCGGGTGGCTGTGCACGCGCTGTGTGTGCCTGGTGTGTATGCACGCTTTGTGTGTGTGTGTGTGTGTGTGTGTGTGTGCGCGCGCGTGGGCGCATGCATCTGGGGTCTATATATGTGTGCCTGCATACCCATGAGGGTGCTTGTGGGTGCTCTGGCACACACGCAGTGCCCCCCAGAGGGCAGCCACTCCAGCCAGAAGGTGAGGTGTGGCACTTCTGAGAAGCAGCTGGGGACTTGGCAGGAAGGGGGTGGGGCCCGCTAAGGCTAATGCCTTGGTAAGGAGGGGCGTTGGAGCCCCCCACCTCCCACACACCACTGTCCACCTGCCCCTAGACAAAGCCAAGCTGTCCAGCTGCCAAGTGATCGTCCACTGTCTGGCGGGCATCTCCCGCTCGGCCACCATCGCCATCGCCTACATCATGAAGACCATGGGCTTGTCCTCTGACGAGGCCTACAGGTAGGCGGCCCATCCCTTCTGGCCCTGCGCCCACCCCACCCCCACCCCACGCCTCGTGCCTCCCCCCACCCCAGGGTGGGATGCTGGGTGTGGGGACTCACTCAGTGGCAGAGACAGGCAGAAGAGGCCTTGCCTCCGTGCTGACCACACTGCCCCCCCAGGTTCGTGAAGGACCGGCGCCCCACCATCTCTCCCAACTTCAACTTCCTGGGCCAGCTGCTGGAGTATGAACGCAGTCTGAAGCTGCTGGCCGCCTTGCAGGCCGATGGGACGCCCCTCCCGGGCCCCTCAGCCCCTCTGCAGCCGCTGCCACCACCTACCTCAGAGAGCGTCCCTGCCACCGCTGCCGCTGCCACCGGCGCTGGAGCCTGGGAGAGCACGCCCGTCACAGTCGGGGAGCCCCTGGCACAGGCCTCCGCTCCGGCCACCAGCGCCCTGCAGCAGGGCCTGCGAGGCCTGCACCTCTCCTCCGACCGTCTGCAGGACACCAACCGCCTCAAGCGCTCCTTCTCGCTGGACATCAAGTCGGCCTACGCGCCCAGCCGGCGGCCCGACGGCCCCGAGCCCCCGGACCCAGGAGAAGTCCCCAAGCTCTACAAGTTGGACAGCCCGGGGGGCGCGCTGGGCCTGCCTTCGCCGGGCGCCGACAGCCCGGACCTGGCTCCGGAGGCGCGCCCGCGGCCCCGCAGGCGCGCGCGGCCCCCCGCTGGCTCCCCAGCGCGTTCGCCCGCCCACGGCCTGGCCCTGAACTTCGGGGACACGGCCAGGCAGACTCCGCGGCACGGCCTGTCGGCGCTCTCCGCGCCCGGACTGCCCGGCCCTGGCCAGCCGGCCGGCCCAGGGGGCTGGACGCCGCCGCTGGACTCGCCCGGCACGCCGTCGCCCGACGGGCCCTGGTGCTTCAGCCCCGAGGGGGCGGGCGGCGTGGGCGGCGCGCGCTTTGGGCCCTTCGGTCTGCCGGGCGCACCGAGCGCGGGCAGCGGGGGCGGCGACCTGCGGCGGCGGGAGGGGTCGCGGGCCGAGCCCCGAGACGCGCGGACCGGATGGCCGGAGGAGCCGGCCCCTGAGACGCAGTTCAAGCGCCGCAGCTGCCAGATGGAGTTCGAGGAGGCCATGGTGGAGGGCCGCGCGCGGGGCGAGGAGCTGGCCGCCCTGGGCAAGCAGGCCAGTTTCTCTGGCAGCGTGGAGGTCATCGAAGTGTCCTGACGGCCGGTGGGGACCCGTAAGCTGGGCCCCCGGGGGCTCCGGCGGCGCGACCGAGTTGCGGATTCTTTCCAGGACCCAGGAGGAAGAGGGCTCCGCGCGGTTTTTATGGCGAAGCAAATAGTTCGATTTTTTATTTATTGAAGCTGTTCTTCCGGCAGTAAGTAGGCACCGATGCAGGCCGCCCTGATTTAACTGTCTGGTATTTGAACGGAAGCGCTGGTTTCTAAGCAATATGAGGCCACCCGCGGCCAGAGCGGGGTGCCAGGCCTGGGCCCCTCCCCAACCCTCTCCCCACAGGAAGCCCTTGTGTGCACTTTTTACATAAGAAAAAGGGAGGAAAGGGGGAAAAAAAGAAAACAAAAAACACAACCTTCTTTGCCACAAACTGAGCCACAGAACCTCTTGCCCCCACCCCACCCCCTCCTCTCTCCTCCCACCCCCTCCTCTCCACTCCCTTCTCGGGCTCTGCACCAAAGCCATAGGATTTGGGGGGAGAGGAGGAGGCTGGTCCTGGGAGCCAGGGGGTGACTAAGGATGCCTGGCCAGACCCCTTGACACTTTAGTGGCCGTCCCCACCTCCCACCCACCTCAGTCGGTCCTTGTTAGTCTTCTGGGCATTGGCTGGACACGATTAGGGTACCAGGGGGGTGGTGAGTGGACCAGAGGCAAGGCTCAAGAGAGGGGCCTCCTGTGCGTGGGTCAGTGATGCAAGACCCCCGGGAGGGTGAAATGGGACTCCTGGACTCCCTGGAGACAGTAGCCCCCCCTCCCAGCCCCTGCCCAGGGGGAAAAACAGAGCAGGGGGAGCAGCATCTTATCTCCAGGCAAGAGGAGTGGACTGAGCAGGGCCGGCCTGGGTCCCGTTCTGGGCAGCAACTTCAGAACCGTGCCCTGCCGCCCCAGCTCCAGCCCCTAGGAAGCCAGTGCATACAGGTGTGTACCTGTGGCCAGAGGGACCAGCACAAACCGGTCTTGCTTTGGGGGGTGGGGACCTAGCTCCACTCAGACCCTTAACTTGGGTGGCGGTGGGGTGGATGGCAGGGGGCAGGCCTTTACTCTGAGAGAGTCATCTCTGGGCATGTAAAGGCACCAGGTGCCTTGTGTCTGCCCTACCTCTTGCAGGGCGCAAGGAGCCACAGTAGCCCTCTGCACAGTCCCCCTCACAGGGCTGCCCCTCCCAGAAGGCTCCCACGGTGTCTGGGCCATGGCCTGCCCCCCACCCCACCCCCAGTCAGTTGCTGAGGGCAGAAGAAAAGCCCCAGATGCCCCCAGGGGACCCAAGGCTTTGAGGGCAGTCATCTTTGGGTTTGGCGATGGGGATTGGTGGCCCCAGGCAGGACAGGGTCCCCGTGCCCACCGAGTTGCACCCCCACCCCCGCCTCGTACCCTCTCTGTTCTTTTGCTCCCAGTCCTCTTCAAAGCGAAAGTCCTGTCCTGTCCTCGCCCCACCCCTGCCCCCCGAGAAAATAAGCTATCATTGTTGTATTTGCAATCTATGGATTAGAGGTTTAAGTATTTATTATCATTGGTTAATTATTATTATTATTATTATTATTATTATTAATTATGTAAGTGTGTCCCTGTCTGTCTGTCTGTCTGTCTGTCGCATCGGTGACCCTGGGTGTGGAGGACGCACTGAACCTTTTCTCGACACACCCCCGCCCCCACCCCTGTGCTGTCCAGGAGACAGTGGTCTGGGGCTTAAGGCTGTGCCTCGAAACCCAGGAGGCAGGCCCCGGGCCCCACTTTCTTCCCCGCCCCTTCCTGTCCCCAGGCCACCCTCATGGTGGCTTCCCCTGAGGTGTGGGTGCCTTGGGACCCCAATCTCTCCTGCTTCTTGCTCTTGAGGCATGATCACCTCAAGGGAGCAGCCCAGGGCGGGAAGTGGGCCTGTCTGCCCCACTGTCCAGTGGGAGGGCTGGACCACAGAACCCTTGCCAAGCCTCCACCCACCCTGCCCCAGCTCACTGGTTGGCATGGGGGCTCCCCCCAGAATGCACCTGCCCCTTCTGCGGCTTTCTGGGAACAGCAGCTGCAGGGAGGAGGCAGGTCCTCCTCAGGCCCTCTGGGGGGGCTGGCCACCCCCCAAGCCCTCCTGCCTCAGACTTGGACTGAGAGAGGCCAAACTTCTCCGCTCTGTCCGTCCATCCGTCCTGCCCCTCCTTTTGTATTTGGAAGCAATGTGTTGTAATAAATCCGGACGTGGATGTTTCTCCCGACTCCAGCGGCCTCTTTCTTGGGCTGGTGAAGGGCAGAGGGGGCATGGGGGCGAGAGGTTTGGGGGTCCCGGGGGCAGTACTGAAGAACAGCTCCTGTGGAGCTGGGGGCTGGTTCATTGGGTCTGAGTGGCCTTTGCAGACCCATCCCCACGCACAGAACTCCAAGGACGGGGGTGGGGAGGCATGGGGCGGGAACCTGGGAGAGGGCCTCCGTTCTCATCTGGGTCTCTGTCAGCTAGTGTCACAGCCCCCAGCCGCACCCCTCAGAAGAAGTACCCTGCACACCAAACCCAACCCTATGCTGTCCAGTCAGTTCCGCCCCGTGTGACGCGTCCTGTGTGTGGTGTCCAGCACTGTCCCTCTGATGGACGCACTCATCTTGCTCCCCTCAAGTAGCTGGCGGTCTCCAACCACTGGCCTTGGGGTTCTCAGCCCCCTGCCAGCCCTAAAGTGCCACCAGGGCTCCTTTGTGGTGGTTACATAGTAGCCAATGTTTAAACCACCCTGAGACCACTGAGCAGGGAGGTAAGGACGCAGTCAAGCGGACTGGGCAGGGAGGGTGGTGGAATGGGAGCCTGCAGACTCCGTGTCCCCCCCCCCCTACTGCCTGCTCTTGAGCGCAGGGTCTCCCGTGCTTCATGTGCTGTCACCACGGGGTGGGGGTGGGGGTTGGTGTAATTCTCTCCACCAGAAACCCGGGAGAGGCGAATCTATGGTGACAGTCACTAGAGTCATAGTTCCTTAGGGTAATGGCGGGGGGAGTGGGGAGCTAACGAGAGAGACAAGAATGAAGAAAGTGTTCTATGATTGCACAACCATTTTTAATATATTTAAGCCATTGAACTGTATGGTATGTGGATTATATGCCAATAAAACTATTTGGGGAAAAAACCCATCTGGCTCAGTGTTTTCTCAGTGGACAAGACCGGTTCCTTGGGCAGCTGCGGGGAGAAGGAGCCCAGGGCTGCGGGGCAGACACCTGCCCTGGGGTCTCCGGTAGAGGGGGGGCTGGGGGGGACAAAGCATTTCAATGCCAATGGAGGGGGGGCACTGAGTCGCTTGTTTACTTGTTTGTGTTCTAAAGAGAGGAGTCACGACCGCATAAGCAAGAGGCATTGAAACCCTTTCAAATCACCTGACACTAACGCTTCATTTGCACCTTTCCCACCGTCCCAGCTCTTCAGCACTGACCGCTGCCCAGTCCACTCGTATCTCAGTGTGCGTGTACATGTGTGTGCATACACACCCCCTCGCATGCATCGCACACCTCACACATGACACGCATGTACACCACATACACCACACCACATGCACGCACACACCACACACAACATACACACATCACACACATCATATACCACACACACTCACACACGTGTGCGTGTGCCTCCTCCTCAGCCATCACAGGCTTGCAGGAGAACATCTGCAGCCAGCTTTTCTTTCCTGGAGGAGTTTAAGGAGGAGGCTCCCCAGTGAGGAATTAACAGCACAGAGGGCATCAGGGGACAAGAAGTGAATGTCCCCTCTCCTTTGGACAGGATGGGTGCTGACCTGAGCCCTCCATCTCTGCCCATGCCTCCGGGCCAGCACAGTTGCTCAGTGATCCAAACGTCACCCACCCGGTCCTGACCCAGATGGCTGGAGCCAGACCTCAGCCAGAGACAGCAGGTCCCCTCTCGGGGCGGGGGTGGGGTGGGGGTGTTTCAGTCATGATCTTTGGGACCTCTCCAGAGTTGAACTAGTCACTGCTGATACAACACCCTGTGGACTGAGTGTCAGCCGTGGGCCAGTCTCCAACCAGCACCCCATTCCTGGGCTCTGTTCTCAGCCCAAAATCCTGAGGCCCACACAGGGGGTCTGGCCCTTTCTCAGAAGCTTGTCTAGGACAGCTGCCCCTTCAGCAAAGCCCAAGCTGTGTGGGTGATTGTGTGCACGTGTGTGCCAGCAGATAGGGGCACACACACGTGTGTATGTTTGCACATGTGCATGGGGATGCATGTGAACATTTACAGTGTGTGTGTGTGTGTGTGTGTGTGTGTGTGTGTCATATGTTTCTGAAGGAAGCAGCCAGAGAACAGAACCCTCTCTTGGGGGACATGAAGGGCGGTGGTCTCCTTGAAACCTGCATCCTTAACAATCTTCAAAAAGGCCGACAGCTAGAACTATGGGTTCCGGCTCCAGTGTGGCTATTTTTAGCATGAGGACATCTATTTATAACCCTGGCAGCCCCTTGGAGTCAATAAGCCCAGAACTGGAGAGAAGCTGACCATTGTGTCCGAAGCATGGCAGGACACACGCGGCTGTAGGAGGTGGGTGGCCCCGCCACTCCCGGCATGCTCCTTGGGAACCCTGAGGGTGTGGCACGAGTCAAGGGGTGGCAGGTTGTCCTCTTGGCTGGGTCTGGGGCCCACAGATTGTACAGAGCAGGTAGTGAAACCAGGTAGAAGCACCAGCCAGCTTTTTTGCCTTCTGCTCCCGACAGCAGACACCTGCTGTCTGGGGTCTCCCAAAGGCTGGGCACCCTGCCCTCTCCTTTGTGCCTCCCTCATGCCCGGCCCAAGGATGTTGGGACCTCCATGGGTCTTGGGCAGATAGAAGGGTGAATGGTGGGTTGATCTATGAGTGTATGGATGCTAGGTGGGAGAACAGATAGACAGATAGAGGAATGGGTGGGTGGGTAAATGGAATGGACAGATTAGCCGGTGCGTGGTGGTTAGGGCAAAGATGAGAAAGTGGGTGCAAATCACAGATGGAGGGATGGGAAGGTGGGGAGTTGACTGGGTAGATACCTAGGAATGTGGTTGATTGGATAGATAGGTAGATGGATGGATGGATGCATTGGTTTGTGGATGGATGATGGATAGATATGTAGATGGGTGGATGATGTACAGTTGAGTGGGAGAGTGGATGGATGAATGGATGAGTGGGTGGGTGGGTAGACAGACTGATGTGGAGATGTGTGAGTAAATAAATAGATGGACTTGTGTGGGGTTGCTTGGTTGTTGGGTTGGGTGGATGAGTGGTGAGTGGGTGGGTGGGTAGATAGATGGATAGGTAGATAAGTGTCTGGGTGGGTACGGGTAGCTGAGTGAACTGATGGATGTTTGGATGGGTAGATGGAGGTATGAATGGATGGGTGAATGGATGAATGGAGACAAGGACTTCATCCCCTAACTCCAGATTTGCAAGTTAACCATTATTTTAGTCCTGGTTTGACTAGAGAAACAAATTCGTGGACATGCATATGTGTGCGAAAGAGGAGTTTATATTAAAGAACCATCCTACATTAAGAAAACATCCCAGACCAGTTCAAATCCAGTCCATAAGTCCGATATGAGCCCACATGTCCAATACCCATCGACAAATTCCTCTTCAGACTCACACAGCACATGCAATGGTGCCAAATACAGGACAATCATGGGCCAGTGGGTGGAAAGTCTTCTGGACCCAGTGGTGGTGGAAGCATCTCAGTGCTGGCGTGGGTTTCCACATGGCTCCTCCAGCCCCAGGGCTCTAGCATAGCCCTGTCATCTAAATACAAAGCTGAGTGTGTCCCGCCTGTAGCAAGCTATTTATCTGTAGCGCCTCCAAATGAGGTCATCAAGCTATGACCTGACTGACAGGCTAAACAACCTTTCCTCTTAATAGTCTCAAGTTGGCACCAGATTATGTAACTACCACAACCATTGTGTTCATCTATCCATCCACCCAGTGGGTGGGTCGAGAGATGGGTGATGAGGCAGATGGATGCATGAGCCAGTGTCTGGGGGGGCGGGGGGGGGGGGAGAAGAGGGGCACTTCTGTCAGTCAGCTGGGTCCTAAAGCTGACTCTGAAGCGCTCAGTCCCCACAGTGGCTGTCGTAGACTTGTGAGGGGCCCTGGCATGCACAAGGCGCACAGTGACTGTCCAATAGGAAAAGCACAGGATAGTGACTTCTTGGAGCTCAGAAGCCCTGTGGACATCCAGCTCAGCCCTTTCTCGGCTAGGAGAGTGGCCGACTTGCAGGTCCCAGAGCAGCCTGCATTCCTTCTCTTCCAAGAATGTTCAGCTCGGACCACGCCTGTGTGGGTGGGTCTGCACAGACATCTCTGAACGCTCAGCACCCAGGAAGCCCAAGGCCGTGGGAAGAGAGCAGGCTTCTGGGAGGAGAAGGGATTTTCTTGGTCTTTGCAGGCTGCCCGGCAGCCCCAGAGACGTGCAGGGAGAGGGCAGAGTGGGGAGGGCAGAGGAGAGAGTGGGCATGGCTGAGGGGCTGTGTGGAAGCTGGCCCCTCAGCTAGCCAGGATGCCAAGGTGAGGTGTGATGGCAACAGGGGTGCCGCTCTGGGTGTCTCTGGAAGGCAGCTGGGTTAGTCGCGATTCACCTACTCTGGGAAAGGAGTCCCAGCAGTCCCGAGCAGGGGAGGACCCTGGGGCATCAGGGAGCAGGCCAGAACCGGTGTCTGCAGAACATAAACAGGCAGTGGGTATCCTGTGAACTGGATCCAGTTCAGACGGGCATGTAAGTGGGCCAAAGTGGGAGTCCAAAAGTAGCTGTTGAATACTTGGAAGGGTGCAGGCATGAACACACACACACACACACACACACACACGTCAGCAGGGGCTGGGTGAGAAGTCTCTTTCTTGGCAAGGGTTCTAGAAGAGAGAGGGATAGAACCCGGTACTGGCTCCTGGTCTCAGGGCTGGGAGCGGGGAGTGTCTCCATCTATGGGGTCAAGTCCCAAGGAGTGGTCACCAGACTGTAATGATGGATGGTGAATTCAGGAGGGAGGAGTGAGAAGGGAATGTTGCCCAGAGAATAGGGACCCAGGTCTCCCCGAAGGCTCATGTACAGAATCAAGTGAAGATGGGGCTCCTTCTACCTCCAGATCCAGAAGGCGGTCCTGAGGGGTGTTTTTTCCTGGCTCCTGCCCCGCTCAACACCACCACACCGGCCACAGAGCAGGCTGAAACCAGGCACAGGCCATTGTCCAAAGGTAGGCAGTGCCTGGGTCAGCGCTCCCAGTCCTGCGGAGTCAGGATGAGGGCTCATCTCCGTTCAAATGCCCCCTCCTGGGGGATAAGGGAGAGCTGGGGGCAGATGGAACCTATCTACCAAGCCATGGTACTTTCCATCACCTCCTGTGGTCGTTACATAATCTGGTGTCAATTTGAGGATTAAGAGTGTGGGACTGTCAATCAGGATATAGCCAATGAGGCCTCTGGGTGGGCATGACCTTTCCCTAAGTGTGGGATGAAGACAGAAGTTCTCCACAATTATTATACTCCAAAATATTAAGGTGACTGACTGTTTACCAGTATTTGGTGTGGAAGTTGTTAGCTGTTCTCCCTGTGGTTCCCAGTTATCTGAGGCCTTTGTGTGGTCTCACAGCAGAGCTGACTCCCCTGCTGTCAAGAAGATGGTTCCCTTCCTTTGAAGCCTGTGGGCGGATTCACATGCTGATGTTAATGGTCCCTAGTCTAACCTGTTTAGCCACACCCAGGAGTCAGGGGTCTGGTCTTGTCACATGGGGCCCTGGTAGCTCCCTTTCCTATAACATGTGCATATGACACAGCCCCTTCCTGTGACATGTGTCCTTGCCTGTAATTAGGGGCCTGACTTGGCTCCAGAGGGCATATAAGCATGGGACATAGGATAGAGGCTCTCTCTCTCCTGCTTCTCTCCTGCCCCTCAATGCAGGACACTCTCCCTCATCATGTAATCCCTGCCCCCACTCTCTCTCTCCACGTGGACCACCAAGCCAGGCGGAGGTGAGCATGTATCATGAGGCGACGTATGTCTGACTCTTCTTGTTCCTCTCTCTCGTGATCTCTATATCATTATTATAATAAATAATAATCATCACTGCACAACTGCCTAGTAAACCCTTGCTGTGTGTATCAGAAAGTGGCCACTTGGGATACCTAAGGATTCTGGGAATTCCTGAATTTCCTCTTTGGAGGCAGGAGACACTCTCTCACTGCTGACTTCCCTGGAGACTGCTGACAAGGCTGAGTCCGAGTAAGACATCCCTGAGAAGAAGCCATAGGGCCCTCCCCTGATGCAGCCCTGGGAACTGAGAAGCCACGTGGAGACCCCTGCCAACGCCGAGATGCTTACACCACCACTGGATTCAAAGACTTTCCACCCACTGGCTTGTGATCATCTTGCACTCTGTGCCACTGCATGTGTTTCATGAGTCTGAAGATGACGTTATAGATTGTGGCAGTCATGTGCTCATGTTAATTTATAATGGAAATGTAGGGGTGGAGTCTGGCCTGTTCATCTGGAGATAGCCATTGAGTAGCTGATGAGGCCTCTGTGTGGGCATGGCTTTCACCTGAGACTCCTGGGAAATCTCACGGTATTTCCCTCGTGAAGATGAGAAGCTATCTTCCCCAGTTGTTGGGAGTTAGTTTCAGAGACGCTTAATCACAGGCAAGCTGGCAGCGTCTGGAGAAGCTGGAGGAGCGGGCGCAGAGACCACACAGCTTTGCCCTGATGGAGCTGGATCTCTGAAGCTGGAGCAGCATGCTGTTGATGGACCCTGAGCCCTGGAAGCGAGGAGCCATGGGGCGACCCCTGTCGGTGCCGGGACTCTCTACCCACTGACCTGTGACTTTGTGATAAAGGAGACTTTATGGACTGATTTTGGGCATATGAGTTAATTTCGGACTTGTGACTTTGAGCTGGACTGGGCTGGGATGTTTTCTCAATGTCCTGTTCCTCTTGAATATAAACTCTTTCCTTATATCCATATGCCTATCTTTGAAATTTGTTCCTCTAGTCTACCTGGACTAACACATAGATCGGTATCAGACATATGGTCCAATACTGAACTTATGGACTTGATCTGGATTGAGCTGAGGTGTTTTCTCAATATTCAATTACTCTTCTATATAAACCACCTTCTTATAGGTATATGTGGGTTTATGAATTTGTTTCTCTAGTCTACCCAGACTAACACACCTCCTAAGTATGTGAGAATTGGCCATTGAATGAGGAAGACTGGAACAATCGAGGTATTTGAATAATGGTGCCAGGGAGGAATATTGAAAGAACCACGGACTTCCAAAAGAACAAGCACCCTCTTTTCTTGGAAGAAGTATGGACAGTGTGCTCCTTAGAGGCCAGGGTGTTTGCCTATGTTCTCAGAAGTCCTCCCTAGAGAAGGACATCGTGCTTGGGAAAGCAGATGGGTAGCAAAACAGAGGAAGGCCTCTGGCAAGACAGCATGCACAGTGGCTGCAGTGCTCATAGGGTCACTGAGAGATTCCTCAGAACCGACTCCACAGCACAGCACCGGACAACAAGGAGGGAAAGGACTGACCTGGAGCTGGGCGAGAAGGCAGGCGGGGACACCCTAGGGGAGAGGTGTGTGGGTGTCTTCAGACGAAGTCCCCCACTCTGACCCGTACACAGGCCCTGCAGGGCTCACAAGGCCACTGCCCAGCCCAGAGGACGTCTACTGGGTCCTTGTACTGGAGGGCCTACAGCAGCAGCTAAGGCCTGGATGGGCCTTCTGGGCCAGAATGTGGACCTGCTCCCCAGCCTCATCCACCCTCACCAAGCGAATGTAAACTCCTTTGATGGCCCCTGGTCCCTGCACCCTCTAACCCCCACCCTCCAGGGCACCCCAGCCCACAGCCAGCGGGTGCTTCCTGCAAAAGCTCACTGGACAGGGATGCCCAGGGCAGGGAAGGTGATGATCTGGGACAGGGGTGGCAGCACTGTTGGCACCAGGACCTGCTGATGCCAGACTGAACCGGATGCAGTTGGAAGCTGGAAGAACCCCAGAGAGCATGAAATAGAAGGGGGCAGAGGGGGGCCGGGGGCGAGTCCCAGAGCCCGTCCTGCCACTGTCAGCCTGAGCCCTGGTCTGATCCAAGGCATGGAGACAAAGGTCCATTTTAAGGCGCCACACCCAACCCGCTCCCTCGGGCATTCCAGCCAGGAAACAGCAGGAGCGAGGGGCGGGGGGGACGTCAAGAACTGTGTGACAGGTGCAGCCACCCTGAGCCATCCAGCTGCAGGGGTGGGAGGGATGGGAGTGTCAGACGGACGCCGGTGCCCAAAGCCCTCTCCACCGGGGTTGGCCCACCCCTCCTCCCCTCCCGGGAACTCATGTCCGCAGGGACCCTGGACACAGACTCTTCTGCAAGGCTTTTTTTTTGGGGGGGGGGGGGAGGGGCATCACTGCTCTCCGGTGGTGGGAGTAGGAGGCCCAGCCCCACTGCTGGAATTGAACCTCTGTCCCAGTGGGCCGCAGTCCTGCACACAACCACTATGCCACCGGGACTCAGCCCTCTGCAAGGCTTTTTCCACAGCATCTGACTGGACATCCCCTCCCCACCCCCCATGTCAGTGCAGGGTCAGGGTTCAGGGGGCAGACTCCCCAGGGCTCATGTGGTCAGGAGGGAATCTAGGCGTCCAGGGCCCCCACTCCCTTTCCCCAGCTGTTCTCTGGCCCAGGACGCCTGCAGACCAGCACTGAGGCCACAGGTGGGGGGCAAGGATGTGGGAGACATGCTTCCTCACCCCCAGGTACCTAAGGTTAACAGGACGCAAGCAGGTGTCAGCTTGGGGTGGCGGAGAGCAACCTTTCCTGATATCCCCCAGCCAGGGTCCTGCCTGCCCTTGGGGCCCTTCTAGGGAGAAAGAATTTGGGGCAGTAGGGCGGAGAGGGTGAAGACACATCAGAACCCTCTCTGGTCTGGCAGGGAGCCCCCTGCCCTCCATCACCTCCCAACCTCTTACTCCCCACCCCAGGCTAAGAACCCAGAGGGGGAAGGGTCAGGGGTCCCCCCCCGCCCCCCGCACAGCCCCAGACCTGTCCCTTGTGTATGGTGGGGCGGGGCTGTGTGTGGGTGTGGGGGGGTCCACCCCAAGCCCCCGGTCCTGGGGGCCCCGCCTCGGTGGGAGAGCAGGCAGCGAGCTCAGAGACCGCGGGGCGCCGGCCCCTGATGATCTCACGCGGGAAGGCAGCGCCCACACCCCAGACGCCTTCCTCCTCCCAGTGCTGCGCCCTTGCTCCAGTCATCCGCCCCTGCGCCGGGCGGGGCTGCTCCCAACGCCCTCCCAGGGCAGCAGCCGGGGCGCTAATCCCTGCGCGGGCGACGCGCCCCACCACCAGCCTGTCCAGGGGTCCATGTGCGCGCCGCCCCAGCCCACTGGCCCAGGCTTGCCAGGGAGCCTGATGTATCTGTCCTGGGGCCAGGGCAGGGCTCTCCCTGGCTGGTGGTACCCCCCCACCCTCATCTCAGGCCTGGCGTTGCCCATCCACCCAGGCTGAATGGGCAGTCCCGTGACACCAACGGCCCCAGCCCTTGGTCCAGCCAGCTTTCTTCCTGGACCTTTGGACCCAGAAATGCGCAGGCTGGAGTCATGGGTGCCTCCCACTGCAGTTGGGTGGCCCTGGCCTCACACGACTGACTTCCTGCTACACCCTCCCCTCCTCCTCCACCCCCAAACTTCACTGCCATCCTGTCAATGCCAACCCACAGTGACCCCAAAAGGACAGGGTAGCACTGTCCCTGTGGGTTCCCAAGGCTGTCTCCCACAGAGGGCCTGTAGGTTTCGGACGGTGGACCTTGCGGGAAACAGCCCAAAGCTCCATCACTGACAAAAGTGACTCCAGCCTGACCCACTGCCAGCCCCACCCACCTGCGCCCCTCCAGACCTCCCCACCCACCTGTGTCCCTCCAGATCTCCCCACCCACCTGTGTCCCCCCAGACCTCCCCATCCACCTGTGTCCCTCCAGGCCCTCCCCCACCCACC
>PVJH01022206.1:0-37099 GCA_004026705.1 Nesogale talazaci | reverse complement strand
CACTCCTATTACTAGTCTCTGTGGATCATCTATCCTAAGTTTCTCATGTTTCCAACTTCACTGTACATCTCCTGGTCTAGCTGGATTTATGTGGTAGAATTGGGGTCATGATAGTGGGTGGGAGGCAGCATGGGAACTAGAGGAAGGTTGCATATTTCATTGCTCCGACCCTGTATCTTACCTGGCTCATCTCCTCCTTGTAACCCCACCTCTGCACTTTTAATCCTCCAATTGACACCAGGTTAGGTGAGTACCACCGTGGGTGAGTGAAAAAGAGAAGGCCCTCAACCAGATGGATTGACACCGTGGCAGCAATCATAGATGGAAACATAGCCTAACACATTGCAGGGATGGTGCCAGGCTGGGCGACTTTTTCTCCTCCTTAAACATAGGGTTGCTCTGAGAGTGAGAACAGACTCAAAGGTGCCTCATAACAAGAAAGCCCCCACCTCTTATCCGAAGAACCTCTATAGAGGTAACCACTGTTAGCAATTGTGTCGTCAGTCTTCTAGAACTCTTTCTATCGATGCAGAAGAACATTAAATATATGCGCTTGTATGTTCACAAGATTTGCTCAGTATTGGCAAATCCCACATGTTAATGAACCATGGAGGGATCTCATTTTAGTAAATAGCTGCAATCATTTTTCATCAGCTGGCTGGAATGTTATGTCACTGACCAGCTTGCAAGAGCGAGAGGAGCAAAGGCAAGCTCTTCACACTCTGAGTAGCTGTGGCAAGAATCCTTAAGCCCTTGAAATATTCAATAATTTTATCCATAAAATGGACAAAAGAATATTCTTTTAGGAGCATTATTATGGCAATTCAGTGATATATATGCACATACATATATATGTATATATATATGAAATTGTAGAGCAAACATCTTAATGTGGCTTTGTAAGTATCCTTGTAATGAACCCAGTGATCCCACACACATTCATACAGGCAGGTGGCAGTCAGAATGAATTAGACAATAATCCATTTGTTTTTTGTTTTGATAGGTTTGAGTAGGAGAGACCAGAGTCCAAGCCAAAGCAGGCACATTTGATTTGTTCCTGTGTTGACCAAGTTAGAGTCTCGGGGGAGGGGGGGGTGCAAATGGCTAGCCAGTTGGCTGCTAACTGAGAGGTTGGTTGAGCCCACACAGAGACTCCTGGATAGAAAGACCTTCTGAAAAGTCAGCCATTGAAACCCTGGTGGAGCACAGCTCTACTGTGATGCACGCAGGGTGCCATGAGTTGGCCTCAAGTCCATGACAACTAGAATATGGATGAACACCAAAGCTGCCATAAAAACATTATGAAAACTGATTTTATTCCAACACTGTCTTGCGACCGTCGCCACATGTCACAGAATCAACTCTGACTCACAGTGACCCTAAGAGCTGTGGAAGGAAACCCCGCCCGGCCCTGTGCGTCTCCACAGATGTGCCTATGTTTGAGTCTGGTGCTGCAGCCACTCTGGTGAAGGTCAGCTTCCTTTTCCTCTGGCAAAGCATGACACCTTTCCAACAAGGATGTTCTTTTTCAAGACCTGGTCTCTTCTGATAACGTGCCCAAAGTATGTGAGATTGCGCCTCACCAGTCTTGCTTAGAGGGAGCATTCCCTCTGTGCTTCCTCTTAGATAGAGTGACCAGATTTTAAGTAGGACTCCATTGACCAGGGGTGGGGGTGGGGGTTCTTGATTAAAAATTTGGTCTAGGGGCTGAACCCCAGTGGCGTAGTGGTTGTGCGCGGGACTGCAGCCCACTGGGACGGAGGTTCAATTCCAGCAGTAGGGCTGGGCCTCCTACTTCCACCGCCAGAGAACAGTGATGCCCCACCCCCCCAAAAAAAACTGGGGAAAAAATTTGGTCTATATGGAGCAACAAAATTTTTCATAGAATGCAAAAATAGTATTGTAATATATTTATTTTAATTTTGTTTTGGGTTGTTTTGGGGGGCATCACTGTCATCTGGTGGTGGGAGTAGGAGGCCCGGCTTGCTCCTGGAGAGCTGCTGCTGGATTTGAATCTCCAACCAAGTGGGCCACAGTCCTGTGCACAACCACTGCGCCACTGGGGCTCAATATTATTTTAATTTTAAAATGCCGCAGGATGTTGTTAAATTGTTAAAATGCAGATGTCTGGTGACCTTATCCTAGAACGACCCATTGGTTCTGGCTGTCTTCACTGAGCCCGTGGTACAGAGGCGCCAATCCCCTCCTACCCTCCATATGCATCATTGAGCTTTCATGGGCACGCCAGGCCATGAGAAATACCACGACTTTGGTCAAGCATGCTGGTCCCCTACCTGGCTTCTCTGTGCTTCAGTCCTATAAAGAGGTCTGTGAGGCAGCTGTGCCCATGGTAATTTGTGGCTTGATTTCTGGATTGCATTGATTGGGGGTCCAGATACAAGGAAATCCTTCCCAACTTCAATCTTCTCTTCATTTATTATCATGTCATCTATTGATCTTTCTGGGTTTGCCTTCCTATTTTTCATATTAGTCAGTTATGAAATGAAGCAACTTTAAAGACCCCTGTTCTCCTACTTTTTAGGGCTGTTCATTTAGACAAAAACTACTGGATTCAGAGGACGATCTCCCTGTCTGCCTTATGTAGATAATGGGGGGATGAAGCTGAGGTCTTTCTCAGCGGCCTTCAGAGCGCTGAGTTCAGTGACAGAATAAGTAGTCAGTGCCAATGAGAAGTGAGAAGATAAGAGGCTGAAGCTACAGTCAGCCAGAGGTCAGATTCATAAGAGCCCTTTCTGCATGTGCTCTCTCGCCTGCAATCCCTCGCTACCTCCCTTCCCAGGAAGAGGGTTTAGTCCATCCCCTTGGCAACAAGATCCCTTGCCTTTACTTCAGAAGGGTCCATGGGCATGTCTCTAGATCACGGGCTTATTTGAAAATGACACCCACCTGGGCGTGCCAACATTTTGGTTACCTGGATGAAGCATTACCCAAAAAACCCTGCCAAAACAAAACCTCCCAAACAACCAATGTCAAGACACAAAGATCAAGGTCTTTGATTTGGGGGTGGGAGAAAAGGAAACAGGGTGGCTGTGTTAGTCCGGGTAGACTAGAGGAACAAATTCAAGGACACGCATATCGATATAAAGGGTTTATATACAAAAGGAATGGGACATTGAGAAATCATCCCAGCTCAGTCCAGTTCAAAGTCATAAGTTCAAAATTAACCCATATGCCTGAAATCAGTCTATAAAGTCTTCTTCCGACTCACGAAGTCACAGGTCAGTGGGTGCAGAATCCCGGTGCAGGGCACCTCGCCTCCAGGGCTCAGGGTCCATCAACAGCAGAAGCAACTCATCGCTGGCGGAGGTCTCCATCTGGCCGCCCCAGCTTCAGAGGTCTGGCTCCATCAGGGCAAAGCTGTGTGGTCTCTCCACCGGCTCCTCCAGCTTCTCAAATGCTGCCATCTTGTCTTGTCCATGATTAACCGTCTCTGAGACTAACTCCCAACAACGGGGGAAGATAGCTTCTCATCTTCATGAGGGAAATATTGCAAGATTTCCCAGGAGCCATGCCCACATAGAGGCCTCAATGGCTATCTCCAGATTAACAGGCTAAACTCCACCCCTACATTTCAATCATAAAATTAACATAAGCACATGACTGCCACAGTGGCGCTATATTTCAAGTGACTCAGGAAGCATCTCCCACCCCATGGCAGACTGTCCCTGGCCCACGCTCCAGCAGGCAGGTCAGAGGGTTGACGATAGAGGAGATGGAAGCACCAGCATAGCTGCAGCAGCCTCACCACAGTTCAGGAACCTCAAATGGAAGTCAAACCAGAAGTCAGCTTCAAGTGTACTTGGAGGCGTCCAGCCAAGGGACTGGCTCATCAGATTGCTGGCCATGGGGTCAGCAGTCCTGGCAGTTCATTAAAGAACTCTCCAAATTCCCCGATTCTTCCCGGGAGAGTTCATCTGACCCTATTGGTCTTGCATCAAAATACTGCTGATCATCACAATTGCCCAGCAAATGCCCTGACTGCAGGATCCTTCTTGCTTTCACTCCGATTGTGAATGCCTTTTCCCTGCCGTTTACCTGATGCTGACACCTGAGCAATGCTTCCAGAATGTATTTGGGCTTTCTTTTGGGAAAATGTTTCTCCGATCTAAAAGAAGACTTCTCCATTTTGTCCGAAACAAAACCTGAGGCCAGTGACCACATTTTACCACTCTCTTGAGAGCCTGGCTCTTTTCCATGCTGTGGTTTTTTGGGTTTTTTTTTTTAAGACCAGGAAAGTTTTCCTTAGCCAAGGAAGACCTTGGCTGTTATCACAAATTTCAGGACATTTCTCTGCTTTAACGAGCAGGTATGCTATTCTTTGTTCTGCCAATTAGAAGGCGGCTTTCAAACCCATTGTTCAAGTGTCCCCAGAATGAAGAAGACAAACCATCCCATCAACAGACAATGGCTTCCACTTACCGGGAGGGAGGGGAAAAATACTTTGCCAATTTCAATTTTCAGGATCTCAGGCTTGTTTATGGAAAGCTCTACCCTGAATAGTCTGTGAAGCATAAAGTCAACCCTGCCTGCATGAAATGACTAACGAAGGCAGGTGCAAAACAGCTAACAATGAAAACAAACACGAAAATAAAACAGCATGCGTCAAGGCCCGTGTCAATCACAAGAGAGTGTTTTTCACATCTCATCATCAAACAATTAAGGGGGGATATTTCTGGAATGGAAAAGAGGGTGTCCTTTAAGCAAAACGTTTCAGTAAGGTGAGGAGCCAGAGCGGTGGGTGGCATCACAAAGCAAAGACATTTCGGGTCAGACCCCCTTCTCCATAAGGACCATTGCTTTTGCAGGAACTAATTGGGTCCCAGGAGGTCATCGAACATTCCAAGTTTGATTGCCACCATCTGTGGATGGGAATGATCACAATAACAGTGCTATAGCTACCTTGTCAAGATTAGTGAGACACAGAGGAGATAATGCACATGAAGTCACCGCTCAGTGACTACATGAATGTTTGTGTTTTGGCAAAGATAGGCTTCATTTGGGAGAGAAGAGGGGATGAGTGAGCAGATGGGACTGCGGGGTCATGAGAGCCTGTGCCTCCTGTCTCAGCTTCCTTCCTCAACCCTTTCTAAGAGGCCAGCTCATCAAGGCCACCTTCTAGTGGGGACATGGTCCTCCTCCCAGGGGTGTAGCTAACCAACACCTTGGGATTCCCTTCCAGAATCTTCCTGCACTATCGGCTGGTGAAGGAGGGGAGGGAAAAATGGTCTTAACTTGAAGCAATACTTAAGAAGTTTGCAGCAGATTTGCTGTGTTAGTCCGGGTAGACTAGAGGAACAAATTTCAAAGACACGCATATGGATAAAAGGAATGGGTTTATATTCAAGAGGAACAGGACATTGAGAAAACATCCCAGCCCAGTCCAGTTCAAAATCATAAGTCTGATATTAACCCATATGCCCAAAATCAGTCTATAAAGTCTCCTTCCGCTTCACGAAGTCACAGGTCAGTGGCTGCAGAGTCCCGGCACTGACAGTGGTCTCCCCATGTCTCCTCGCTTCCAGGGCTCAGGGTCCATCAACAGCATCCCGTGGTGGCAGAAGCAACTCATCGCTGGCAGAGGCCTCCATGTGGCTGCCCCAGCCTCAGAGGTCTGGCTCCATCAGGGCAAAGCTGTGTGGTCTCTCCGCCAGCTACTCCAGCCTCCCGGACGCCACCATCCTGTGTTGTCTGTGATTAATCGTCTCTGAGACTAACTCCCAACAACTGGAGAAGATAGCTTCTCATCTTCACGAGGGAAATATCATGAGATTTCCCAGAAGTCTCAGGAGAAAGCCATGCCCACATAGAGGCTTCATCAGCTACTCAATGGCTATCTCCAGATTAACAGGCTCAACTCCACCCCTACATCTCAATCATAAAATTAACATAAGCACATGACTGGCACACTTGCCGTTGGTTGGTTGGAGTGTTGATGAGACTTTGAGAGTCTCTGAGATCTTAATCACACCCCAGAGTGGGAAAACCATGAACGTGAGCTGGTTCACTTCTGACTCTGACTGTGTACTCTATTACAATCACCTTGGGGTTTCAGTTATACAAGAAGAAAAGAAGTGTGAGGGTTAATTCGATGTCCCGGTGTGGCTAGGCTATGGTGCCCAGCTTTTTGATCAAATACTAACCTAGACTATTATGAACAGGTGGGGTTGCTCATGGTTATTGCATTTGTTCCATCTCAGGGTCACCCCTGTGTAACAGAGGGAAACATTGCCAAGTGCCACACCCTCTTCATGAGTGTGGCTATGCTGGAGTTCTTGGGGAAAGCTATTGTGTCAGTGCATTGCACTGAGGGCTTCTCCCTGATGTTCACTGACCCACTACCAAGCAGGCTGACCTTTTCTAGAGATTGGACTTTCCTGATGAAGTGTCCAAGGTTAAGCAGCTGAAGCCTCTCGATCTTCACTTTTTTTGTTTTGTTTGGTTTTGTTTTGGGCATCACTGTCCTCTGGTGGTCATGGGAGCTGCTCAGCCTTGCTCCTGGAGAGCCACTGCTGGATTTAAATCGCCGAGCCTGTGGGCCGCAGCCCCACACTCAACCACTATGCCACCGGGACTCAGCTCCCTAGCTTTGCCATTAAGAAATAATCTGTGTCTATTCTATTCAGATAGATTTGCTTTGTTTTCTGGGACCGATCCACTGACAAGCATGACTCACAGTGATCCTATACAGGGTTTCAGAGGCTGTACGTCTTTACAGGACCAGACAGCCTCAGTGTTCTCCTGAGGAGCAGCTAGTGAGTTGGAACAGCTGGTCTTTCAGTTAGCAGCCCAATGCTTATATGGTGCTGTGAAAGGTTGGCTTGTGCCAACATGGCCAATGAACACATGTAAGATCAATTGAAGGGCGGAGATATAAATGGTTTGGCAACCCCACCCTCTCTCTTGCTCTTGAATCTTTGGATCAGCTAGCTGGCTGCCTTGTTTGTCCTGTGCCTCCAAAGCTACACTGTCCTGATCTCCAAGCTACACTTCCTGTAGGACGTTTAATCCATGGACTGTGTTGCTGTGAGTTGAGATTTCTTCCAGCCCTGCTTCGCCATGCTCCTGGAATATACATCTCTTGAGCTGGGTATTGTTGGGCTTTGTCATCTGTCTGACTGCTGGTGACCTCTCTTGCTGTTTTCTGCTTGTGGCCAGATAGCCTGAATTGCTCTACAGAGGACAACTCAGCAGCCCTCATGACTTGAAGGACTGCTAGTCTACTAACTGTCTCACACAAGTGAGTTGCACCGAACCATTTGTATGGCTTTATAGATTAGCTAACTGTTTATTTCTTATATTAGATATCTTTTTATCTATATAAATATAGGAAGAGAATTATCAGTGTCCTGGTTTTGTTTCTCAAGAGAACCTTGTCAACCCAGGCTCCATGTTTCTTCTGGTGGGTCACAGAATATTCAATATTTTTTAACAATACCAGAGTTCAAATCCTCAATTCTTCATCTTCTTTTATCATTATCTAACTCTGGATACATATGAAGCGACTTAAAATATCATGGCTTGGGTCAGATACACACTAGTGCTCAAAGTGACATGCTATGCTTTTGGAAATGTTAGCGAGATCTTTTACCATGGGTTTGCCCAATGCAGTGTGTCATTTGATTATTTAACAGCTGCTTCCATTGCCACTGATTGTTGATCCAAGCAAATTGAAATCATTAAAAGCCTCACTTTCTTCTCTACTTATAGTCAACCCATTGGGCTCCACACTCTTCAACAAGTGACCTCGACAGTGTGGCTCTGCCTTATGCCGCAACTAGAAAGTTTAATGAGCAAAAGGGGAGTTTTCCCTCAGAAGTAATTTGGCTCTTGATTATAAATAGACATTTTGTAGTAAGTCCTTCATTCTTTCTGTTGCAAAATCCTTGGATTTTGAGAAACAAGACTGAAGAAGTGTCCAGGTTGTCTCCTCACCTGTGGGTTTTGGACTTTAAAAAACTCAAGCAATTCAAATCAATGTCTTTTTCCGTACACACACGGACAAGTGTGCATAATTGTATATACATCCGAACACACACACCTCTTTATGCACATGTAGGAGGCCTGGTTACACAGTGGTTAAACACTTGGCTGCTAACCAAAAAAATTGAGGATTTGAACCTGACTAGAGACTCCATGGGAGAAAGATATGCTAATGAATGCAGGCAAGAGACTCTACCAGGAAGTTCTACACTGCTACATGGGATCACAAAGAGTCAGATGAACTCAGCAGCAGTAGCAGCAGCACACACAATCACACACATATGTATGCACAGGGTCCTGTTGACAGAGGCTTGAAAGCTCAGCTGCTGATGGAAAGATCTGCAGGTTGAGCTCTACAGTCTCTCTTCAGGGACAAGGAAGAGGATGTTTGCTTATGTAACAATTTGTACCCTTGGACCTGGGGTATCAGCATCATGGTCTTGGGGGTCATCATTAGCATGACATAGCCCACAAAAATGTTCTCCATCCTAGTTCCATGAGTAGCAACTGACTTCTCAAAAGCTGTGAGTGGCAATTTAAGGTGCAACTATTGATCTTTCCCTGTTCAGACCAAGGAATAGTAAAGGAAATCACAAATGGAAACAAATAATCTAATGATGAACGGACCACATGAATATCAGTAGAATATCTCTACAACCCTGAGACCAGACTAACGTGATGGTGCCCTACTACCACAACTGATGATGCTGAAGGGATCACATTACATTAGATAGTTCTAGAGAGAGAGAAAATTGTGGGCCAGGTTTATTAGACTCTTTAAGGCCCAAGACTATGGCTTACCTCAGTCACCCTTCAGGCGTGAAGTTGAGCTCACCCTTGTGACTCCATTTTCAGCCAAACAACAGACGTGTCTCTAAGGGGAACCATAACATTAGCAAGGATGCGCTCCTCCGAATAATCTTTTGACACCCAAGGCATTTATTCACAGGCAAAGTTCAGCAGCATCAGGAAAGAAGGAATGGAAACAGGAAACACAAGGAAGAAGAGGAATTAGTCATGTGACATTGTGCAAATTGCAAGCGATGACATGAAACTAAATGTATATGAATTGTTGAATGGAAAATTCAACACATCATTCAATCTGTACACATCATTCAATCCCTCATAAAAATTTTAAAACAGGGAAAAGATTCACAGCCCTGGAAACCACAGAGGGCAGGCCTATAGGGTGATGATGGGTTGGACTCAACGCTGTGGCAATGGGATTCACATGTAACACACACTCTCACCCAGTCTCTCTAGAGAGCCCTGGCTGATACAGCAGGGGGTTAAAGGGTCCCCCAGGAACAGTGCACACCCATTGTGACTCTGCCAAAGCAAACAAGCAAAGGAGTGTCCTTTCCTTCCTTTCTACAGTGTATTTGCTCTCCCTTACCAAGGACGCCTGCAGTTCCCAAGACCCATGCGGTTCACTCAGGCTCTTCCAAATGTGGGAGATGAAATGCGTGTACACACCCACCTTTTCTGTGGCTTCTCCTCCATGATCCCAGGCCAATCCTAAGTGGGAGGCCAGGGGTGAGGTGACAGGAAACCAAAGTCCCGATTTTGGATCTCACCGAAAACTCACAACCACTTTTCCATCAGGCCTGCCAGGCTCGCCTGACATCAGATCAGGCTGACAGTGGTGTGTGTTATTGAGGCTAGGATTTGGGCACTGGGGCTAGGTTGGGGATAATAAGGGGGTCCACTGATGATTAAGATTTGTGGGAGACCCAACAGCGGAAGCACCGGGGTGATGTCCCTCTTCTCACTCACCCCACACTCCTCAGGAGACATTCCGTATAAATACATCCTGCCTGTCCGCTCTTGACTTTTATAATGAGATCTCATGGGAGTGGCAGCTGGTCTGTGGCCAGAGTTCTCAAACCCTGCTGTGGACCAAGAGTCATTCAGGGCCTTGATTTAAAATATGGATTCTCAGGCTCCCAGTCTCTTCCATGCCTGATCACATTTGAATTGAGGCCAGGACTCAGGACCCAGGAATCTACTTTTTAATTTAAAAAAACTCATTATATTAAAATACCAAAGTAAAATAAAATCCAAGGAAATGACCCAAGATCATTTCTTTTTAATTTTCTTCATTTTTGTTATCAACTCCTAATTCTTACCTTTGAGTATATTTAATATTTTCATATTTTAGTACAATCAGATATCATTTCTTTTGGTCTAAACAGTCTAAATTTTCCATGACCTTATCTCATGAATACTTCTGTTTCATTTTAATTTTTCAAGCCACCCTACTTCCCTTCTGGAAAACCAGTATTAAATCTGTTTTTTTTCCCCACATGGGTTTCAAAAAACTTATGGAAAAGTCCCATTATCTTTGGATTCCATTTTTCCTTACCCTCTGGGGTTTGCTTTATTTTATTATTTTTCAAAGATTCCATGACCTTTTTGAAGCCCTTCATATCTCTCTATGCTCAGAATATGATAATGCACACATGCTCACTTCAAATTATTGCTACTTTACAACAGACATCTTCATATCTTGCTTTTTCCTCTTAATAAAACACTATGAACATCACTTTAGGCTCCTAGTTGTTGACTTAACTCACAACACATAATAATTGTATTCTATACTATGAATATAGCTCAACTCTTTCAGTTTCCAAGTAACCCCTCTATTGATCAACTTTTCATTTGGTGTTATTTTACATTTTGTAGCCCCTAGAAACACTAGCTCATGAATCAAACTCTTTCTGTTTCAGCAGCATAGAGTCTCATAAGGAAGCTTGTTGGGTCAGACAATCTCATTTGGAATTTCAAAATACGCTGCTGAATCTCCTACAGGAGGAATTTTGAGACTCCAACAAGCTGAAGGGACCCTCTGATTGGCCAGACCAGCTCAAATCTGTGAGAGGAGAGACCAGCTGTCTTTTTATGCCAAAACAGAAATATTTACCAGAAACCTCCCTAGAACTGAGACAGAAAAACCTTTCTCATACAAATCTAATAACTACGGGGGTTAGGACCATCAACCCACCCATAGGTGAGCCAAAGATGAACCTTAGAGGAAGGAGGCTAAGAAGCCCTCGTAGAGCCCAGACACAAGTTCCTTGACCTGACTCCCCTGCTGCCCATGTGAGGACTGACTCATACTTTTGAATATGAACTTTTATTTCCCCCCTCCCCCTCCTCTGGACTATTCTCTCTTCTCATTTGAACAGGGAGTTCTGCAGAGGGATGTTCCAAAGCAGAGGGTAGAAATAGCCTGGGGTATTTCTTGTCTCAGAGGGGATCTCAGAAGACTTCCAAGGTGCTGAAAGGGAGAAGGGGGAGGAGGTAGGGTAAGGAGAGAGAGACTAGGCCTGCGAGAGAGTAGGTAGAGGAATTTCCTCCCCACACGTGGTGCAGATGAGGAGAAAGCGTTGCATGCTCTGGAGCCTGCCAGGTGACGAAGAGGAGAGGAATAAGGGCTGAGAGGAGAGGAATAAGGGCTAAGGCATAGGCAGGAATATGGGCTAAATCTATCATATCAGATGTCACATTTTAAGAATTGCATGCCTCACCCAAAGTTAACTCAGCCTAGGGCTCCAGAAGGGTGACACAATCCTGGGTCAAACCCCTTCTGGAAACATGGCAATCTCCTCCACAGAATTGGAGGCTTGAAGTAGAAATGGTATAAGCTGTTAATGCATGTTGCCACTACCCTAATGGTTAGACACTGGAGTTCAGGGAAGGTCCCACAGAAGACAGGAGCAGATTCTGATCGAGTTCTGAGAAACTAGCCATGGAAACCCTGGGGAATGTCATTTCATTTGGACATACAGGGTCACCCGAGTTGGAAGTCACTTGAGTCCAACCTGTAATGGGATGAGGTGAAGTAGGAATTCTGTTAACTTAAGGGAAGGGTTTTCGACCTTGGCCTTGACACCAGTACACTTTGACAGCAGGTCATTTCCCTGGGTTGCAGGAAGTTTCACTGTGCCCGTGGACTCACTTGTCTACTGGTAGGCAGGAAAGACAAGTGTGTTTCTGGAATCTATAGACAGAGATCTGTACAAACCACATCCAAACTCACCAGAGGCTCTTGAAATAAAAGACGTGGCCATCTGCTCCTGAAACGATTTCAGCCCAGTCGACTCTGTGGGGGCAGCTCTCCTCTGTCCTATCAAGTCAACATGCGTCAAAGCCCGCAGATGGCACATGACAGCCACCATATGAAAAATTAGCTTTCATCCTCGGAATGGCTTGTCAACAGAGGGACAGCGTCAGCCGTGGCAGGACAGGCATCTTAATTATCCCTGCGGTGGCTAATGGGCCAGGGAGGTGCTTGGGGTTCTCTGAGCCCTCACTGACCTTTCCCAAGCTGGGGCCCGCCAGCTCCATGACTGTGCCAGGTGGCAAGGTGTGCCAGTTCTGGAAAATCTGGCTGCCCTTCCGGGCCTTCTAATTGGATACTAACAAGCCTGATTTGGGCTTCTCATATAGAAGAGTCCATCCCCTGCCCTTGCCAGAAAGGGTGAATGACTGAGGCCAGCGGTCTTTTCCAGGCAAGCAAACGAATATACTGCTTCCCCCACCTCCGCTCTTTTCACTGAGAAGATGATTCTTGGAGGTGATCCACTGGGCTGTCCCTGGATGGGAACATCATCTGGAAGCAGATGGCCAGCTGGAGCCGGGATTCTGGCGCCCATGCCTGTGCCAAGTTCCCCAGTGTCTGGAGCAGCATAGCAGAGGGTGGTATGATGGGGTAGGGCAAGCTTCTTGTTCCCAGAGAGGAAGGGCAGCCTGTGAGCGGCAGGCAGGCATGAATGACCACTGTCTTGCCAAGTCTGTGTGGTATGCATGAGGACTGACCTTCTCTGGAGGGCAGGGCTGCCTGGGCGGTTCCGACTTTGCTGCAAGACTCAGCAAGCCCAGATGTCCGGGGTGACCTGGCGAGGTGAACTGCAGCTCAGCATGCCCCAGATGTCGGTGGGCTCTACTGGGTGACGCAGGGGTGAAGTGACCCGAGACAAATCCTGTAGAGCCATGGCAGATGGACATCGGTCAAGAGCCCCAGAGGAAGACCCCTGGGTGCCAGTGCTCCCAGGAGAATAAGGCTTATGGGGAAGAAGGAATGCAAAACAATGGGACAGTGGGACTGAGAAGGCAGCGGAGGCCCAGCAGAAGAGAGAAGAGACACACAGTTTACTACGGCCACCTGCAAAGGAAGTGTCTCATTGCCAAGAGAAGACTCCTCTCAGGGAGGTAGTTTGGGGAGGAGGGTTTTAGAATATGAAGCACATGAGTGGTGCAACAAAAGGAAAGTGAAAGGCTCTAAGAGGTGTTTTGATTGAACGGAGTGAAAACAGGAAGAAAAGTGGGCTTCAGGATGATGAAAGCTGCTGTTCTGTGGTGATCATCCTCCTGCGACCTTTTCTTCCCTTTGTTCACTTTATCAGTCTCATTAAACACATATTGCATATGCCCCTCTTTTTCTATTATCGAACATGTGGTTTTGGGTGAGTCTTGTCACCCCTCTGAGCCTCGGTTTCCTTAGATGTGCTCTTCATTAGGTGTCAGCGAGTCAGTCCCCACACATCGCCACCCTGTGCACTGCCCTGTCCTGCACCATTCGTACCTGTTCTCCCACCTCAGCCCACTGTTGCCGCCACTGCGTCAAGCCTTCTCATTGAGGGCCTTCCCCTCTTTTGCTGCCTCTCCCCTTTACTGAGCACGATGCCCTTCTCCAGGGACGGGTCTCTCCTGGCAGCATGCCTAAGCACAACATGCAAACTGCCCTTAGATGTACAAAGTCACCTATTGCTAATCCAAGCCGACCTGCCATTGAGTGGATTCTGATTCATAGTGACCTCTAGAGTAGAGGAGAACTGATTAGTAGGGTTTACAAGACTGCACATCGTTATGAAACCAAACTGTCACAGCCTTCTCCGCTGCAGCGCCCGGTCGAGTCGAGCCACTGTCCTTCAGGTTAGCAGTGAGCACTTCAGCTGTGGCCACCGGCCTGCCGCTTACACAAGGCATACACTCATCCACTCACGCATGTCTGCTTCCTGATTCCTAAAGTTACTGTGAAGATCCAGTGAAAAAGATCAAATGAGAGGCTCTACCACTCCAGCAAACATGGAAAGGATACTTATTGGCAATCCTAATAAGGCCACGACGTCCAGCCTGTTCTTCACCCACCTTCTCAAGTGAGCATCTGAATGGAGAATGCATTAACTATAACCCCAGGATTTTTAATTTCAGGAAAAAAGTCTTTTTGTTTTCCTTCTTTACTCTCCTAGTTATCAATATATATAACAACCAAAATATATTAAAATATATAAATATAATTTTGGTACCAGATATGTATTAACTAAATGTATTTAATTAAATGTCATGTAATTAAATGTACTGGAATGTATTCCATTAACTGTCATGAAAATATCACACTCGCTATTATAGGGTTAAGGAATTTCCCTAACTAAATTGTCCTAATGGTTCCCCATAGTTTTCCAGAAAGCATTCAGTCTTTGCTGCTTAGTCCACACAAGCTTCCTGGTCTGGTTTCTGCCAGGTTCTTTCCCAGGTCACTTGCTATGCCACATCCTCAGAGAGGCCTTCCCTAACCACCTCACCAAGATCACCTGCCTGTTGTAGGCCGCCCCCTACCACCCCTCCAACTGCCGTCTTGCTGATTCTCCTCTGGCACCATGACTCAGGATGCCAGGCTGACGTGTGCCATTTCTTAGTCAAGCTTCCAGTTCCAGCCTTTCTCACCAGACTCCACCAGCCCTATGGGCAAGGGCACTGCAGGCTAGCCTGCTTCTGTGTCTACAGCATGTACCCCAGGGGGCCATAGAAAGAAGGGGTTCGGTGAGTATCCGGTGCCTGGATCTATAAAGTCAGTCCATGTTGGGTGATCCTCAAGTACTGACACAGGTAAATTATACAGGAGACACAGCCACCACCGCCCCCTGCCCCCATCATTAGCCATTTTCTCCTCTATAACCAGTTACTGCCACGTGTGGGCCTGCCCATGGGGACTCCCTTGTAGGTCAGAGTGGAGTCTGTACTCCAGAGCAGAGGTTCTCAACCCCACCCTCCTCAGGCTGCAGCCCTTTCATACAGTTCCTCCTGTTGTGGTGAATCTCCTCACCCCCCAATCCATAAAATTATTTTCATTGCTACTTTAGCACTGTCATTTTGCTACATTACGAATCGGGCCACTGCTATAAAAGGGTGGGTCGTTTGCCCCCCAAAGGGGCCGTGACCCACAGGTTGAGAACTGCTACTGTGTAGGCTTTCCCTGGCTGGTATTTCAGATGCAGAACACCAGCTTTGTCTTCTGAGGCCCCTCTGGGTGTCCTCAAACCGTCCCCCCCCCCCACCCCACGACCTTTCCTTTAGCAGTCAGACTCTTTAACTGCGTATCCCACCCAGGATTCCTCTCCCCACTCTCATCCCCCAAATTCGGGATCACATATGAACTGCTTGGAACCTCACGGCTACATGTAATAGTCTCTCTGCCCCCTCCCAGTCCACCTCTGCTGTGCTGCTGATGAATGGGAAGGGAGGGTCCCACATCCCCACGTCAGAGAAGTGTTTTAAGCAGACATCAAAAAGGGAACATTGGCCAAAGATGGTGGGGAGAGGAGGATGCCCATGTGTTCAGGTTTTAGGAAACCAGCTCTGTTTATTACAAGTTGAAACAAAAGCAAGAGTAAACAAACAAAATTTCCATGAGACAATCTTCCTGTAAACATCTGCCTCCAAAATGAACTTCAGCCCGCCAACACATAGGTGAGAGCATTCTCCAGCCTCTGACCACCCGTTTTTATCTGAGAAGGAAACTGAAAGCGACCGGGGAATACATGAATGGAAGCATTGGCAACAGTTGCAGCTGCGGGCAAGGAGGGCATATCAATTATTGATACTTCTCCTTGGGCTGTGTCGGATGCATTCCATGCGGGCTCTAACATGTGCAGTGGCAAAATGAGAGGAACGATTGCATTGGCTCCTTGGTCAGAGAGCTGATGCTGGTTTTCTGGGGCAATTAAAATGGGACTTTGTGGGTTTAGGGTGATGCTCTCGGCCCACATACATTTTAGCAACGTGTGGGGGATGAAAGGCCTGGCTGTCTTGACCCAAGAGCAGATGTCAACACCAGGCTGGTCCAAGAAAAGGTAGGTTTATGTCTTTCCTTCTCCATGGGAGCCCTGGGGAGAGCATCTCACAGCCTCACACCAGATGCTGATCAGATTATATCCAGATGCCCAATAAACATGTGTCAGCAGTTGAAAAGATCTCCTCTAATTGGGGAAAAATGACTTTTTCCAATGCTGTAGGTAAAATGCATAAGTGAAAATATACTTCGGTGGTGGTTTAAGTACACCCTCAGGTGTTTTATTATTTTTTTTTTAGCTCACAAAATTTCCAGGTTGAACAAATATTGCATCTGCGTATGAGAAGTCTGTTTGAGCATGGAAGGGGGATAGAGAGGGGAGATAGATAGCCCTTTGTGGGCAGGACAGGTCTCACAGGTTTAGGACTGAGTCACCATTTGAAAACTGAAGCCACTCTCCATGGAATGGATCTGGAAACAGGGTTTCAAAGTAAAAGTGTGCTCCATCATCGCTGTTCTCATGCTGAGGTGTTTGGTTTTTTTTCCCCACAAGAAGTTTACCAGGTTTTTCTTCTGAGGAGCTTCTAGGTGGACTTGTTGTGCCAGCCCTTCAGTTTGCTAGCAGCTCACCGTGCTATATGTATGTACACACCTCGAGGGGGCTTTACAACCAGTGTAGGATTTAGGAAATCCTTCTTTGCTTCCCTCATGTCAACTACCACCATCCAGCATGTTCAGAGGGATGTGCTGTGTCTCCCAGGAAAGTGAGTCCAGAGCTGCCATCGTGGAGTGGCTGCCCCAGCCCCTGGGCAGTGGAAAGGGACTGGGGGAGCCTCCAGGAAGAGGGTTGTCTGCGGCACAGAGCTGCCAAGGAACGGATCATAGGTTAGGGGAGACAGACAAGCGGGAAATTGCACCGCATGGAAGCTCTGCTATGGAGGAAGATTTAGCTGCTGTGGAAGGACAGAAGGAAATGCTAGATTTGCTCAGGGGAAGGGGCTCACCTGAGAATGTTCCAGAAGGGAGAGATATGGGGTACAGGAGCCAGAAGAGCAGGGGTAAGGGCAGGGTTGGTATGCTTCAGAGGAAACGTGTGCAAAGTCATGCCAGTGGCTCCGGATGACAGCCATTTCGATGAGGAGATGGTTGGTGTTCCCAGGGGCTGCTATAACAAAGTACCACAATCTGAGGGGCTGCTAAGAATGGGAGTTCATGGTTTCCCAGTTCTGCAAGGAAGGAGTTTAAATCCACTTGTCTGCTGGGCCCCGGGTGTCCTTTCATGTCTCCAAGGCAAGAGCCTGCTTCTCTAAAAATAGCGATTTGGGAGAATGTTTACAGTGTCCATTGGTTTTCCATCAGTAGTTCAAACACACTGTGTGACATTGATTGCCCTCCTCCTCCTCTTAACCACTTCCCACTTTCTCCTTGAACATCCGATTTCTCCTTCTCATTCCTTCCCAAATCCTAAGCTTCATCCTTGGGCCAGTGCTGCCTTCCTGAGTGCAGATGTTGATTGTTCTAAGGACTGTGCACTTCCTTGGGATGATTAATAACTGTATCGGTCTCTCTATTGTTTGCCTTAATGTAAAGTTCCGTAGTCCTGGGGGTTCCACTAATCCCTACTAGGCCACAAAGTTTGGTCGGTTCATGATTTTGAGTTTGCTCGACACTTTGCTCCTACTCTATCCAGAATCTCCTATCGTGATCTCTCTCAGCATGTCAGCAGTGAGAGCCGGGCACCATCCAGTTCTTCCAGTCCCAGGATAACTAGTCCAGGAGCCCTTTTGAGGAGTTCTTCCCACATGTCTTTGATTGTCTTCATTCTTCTTCGCTTTGCAGTTAGGAACACATGGCTGCTCCTTAGATGCCTGTTCACAAGCCTTGATGATCCCCTGTCACTGTCTGGCAAAGTAGGGTGCAGACCATTCTGAGCTAAGTAATGCCAACTGACCTTAGTGCCCCTTGAGATGATGCTCCTGCGCCCACAGGCCTTCTGACTTATTCCCTGGAGGTGTTTGTTTATGGCTAGGAAGTTTTCCTAACTCTGCCTCCGTATGCTCTACTAGATCCTTATGTGTTGCACATAGAAATGCAAAGGTATGTATTCATGGGTGAAGTCTTATTCAGAGAAGTGTCTTCCTATCTGTCCCAGCTGCTGGCAGCCCTTGGTGTTCCCTTCCTGATAGATGAAACTTCATACAGTTATTTTCCTGCCTTTCCACTTCTCATAAAGGTGGCACTCATGTTGCATTAGAATCCACCCTACTCTAGAATGACCTCACGTTTACTTCGCTGACACTCACTGCCATTGAGTCCATGCTAGCTCACCGGGACCCTGCAGGACAGGGTAGAACTGCCCAGTCGGTTTCTGAGGTGCCAACTCTTTACTAGAGTAAAACCCTATCTTTCACCTAAGGAGTATTTGGTGGTTATGTATTAGGCTGCTAGCTGCAAGGTCATCAGTTTGAAACTACCAACCCCTCCTTGGGAGAAAGATGGGGCTTTCTACTCTGATAAAGAGCTACTGACCTTGTGGTTAGCAACCCAATGAGTAACTGCTACACAATTCCACTTAACTGAGAAGATGATCAAAGACCACGGTCCCAAACAGAATCATGTTCACAGGTTTTGCAGGACTTTCAGCTTATCGTTTTTTTTTGGGGGGGGGGTACACCAACCCATCACAGAGGTTGATAACTGAAACTGTGTAATCATGAACTGGACTTCTCCAGAAATGAGCAACCCCATTATATCAGAAATGGTCAGAGGCTGGGTTAACATGGTGAGGAATTCTAAAACAAGGTTCCTATATTGGATGGGAGGCTGGCCTGGGTTCATTGCCCAATCCCAGACTCAATTCAAATCTCCAGAAGTGGAGTGCAGGAACATTGATTTGGAAAGAACCCCCTCCTGATTATGATGCCCTCAGCCTATAGTGTGTGGCTGCTGCAAAGACTCCGATCTTACTCTTGGGGGTTTTGGGAACCTCAGCTGGGTCACCCAAAAGCACCAGCCCAGCCCACAGGCGTATGCACACTCAGGGAGTGCATGGGAGGAAACAGCATTCTGCTTGTGAGCCTAGTTTGTGGTTGTTCGATGCATACATTTGATTCCTCTAAACCACAGCAATAACATTTTATTCTTCCCATCAATCTATTTGCTCCAGGTGGGATTCCCCCTCCCACTTCAGAATTTCCAGTAGTCTCTAAATTAGGAAGAGGCTAAACATTAAGATCAATGGCACTCTGAACGTGGTCCACAGGTGAGTAGAAGCCACTCCAGCTGCAGATTTGTCAGCCATTCAGATTCTCAGGCACTACCCCACACTTCTGGAACCTGAGGTGAAGGCGATGGGGCCCAGCAAGTTTCTTTAAAGAGCCCTCCAGGTGATTTGATACCTGCTCAAATCTAAGCATTGCTGCCTTAAATCATTGAACTTATCAGTCCCATTCTCAAATAGTGTTTTAAAATTCTCCCACCTAATCCAGGGCAAGGAAATGTCAAACCGCCTTCACTTCAATATCAACTAACACAGGCCATGCCCAGCACATGAGACCCAACATCTCCATAGAACTCATCAAGCTCATTTAGAGGGAAATCATTATGAAATCCACAACCATCCAAGCACCATTTGATTAACCATTTCCCCACCCCATCTCTTATCCACTCCTGCAAAGCAATGAGTCAACAAAATCTCACCTAACCAGGATGTCTATTCACCAGTTTGTTGGACAAACATCATCACCCCCCCCCACTCCCACCCCCGCTGCAGGTCCATGAACTTACTGACTTCTGGGTCTTGGATGCTCAAATGATCCAGATGGTAAAATGAAGGTCCCTAAACAACCACCTGAGGACCTCGTTTAATTTCAATTCTAAGACAGTATATCTGGTGGTGGAAATGCAATTTCTCTGCAGGGATCAAACTGCTATGAACTGGCTCCAAGCTCTGAATATAACCTCCAACACAAAAGACAATTTTCTAAGTCCTCAGCTCCCTGCTGGTGTAGTTTTATCCAGGCTACCCTTGTGACAATGTCGTAATTAAGAGACATTTGTAGGAAATAGGCATCACGGTGTTGAAAACAAACAAAAACTTTTTAGGAAGGCAAACATACTCATGTGCTTACCAATCAATCAAGAGTGCCATCTGGAAATGACACAGATATGGACACACCCCCAGCACTGGTCATCCCTGGGACTCGCCGATGGCAGAGTTGCATGGATCTGATCCAACGGTGTGATGGGTTGATTCTTGTCCTCCCCTGAGCATCCCAAAGGGAAAGAGTAAGAGGAATCCATGTGGTGTTTCGCTGGGAAGTGAATGGAGGCGTGTGCTTCACCAGTTCAACTTGCCCTTCACTCTTAGACTATGCCAAGGACCTCACTCCCAGGTTTGCAAGCTTGTTGATGCACACCACCTGCAAACAAAGCAGCTCAATGCGAGTGGGTGCAGGAAAGAGAAAGAACCAGAGTCAACCAAGTGGATCCATTCCATTTCTTTCCTTGGTTCCGCCGACTTGGGCTAAAGAGGACCTTCTCTTCGCCTCTGGCATCTGCCAACTTTTCTATGTGGAGCACCGAGGGAGCTACAGACCTGCCAAGGCCACACAGGTGTCAAGAGGCAGAGCCAAAATAAACAATGCCAGCATCCCGACTCAGCTCCTTTTGAGTGAGTCCTGGCTTCCAGGAGATTGCCACTATGGCTGAGGCACCTGAATCCAGCGAAACAGTATCTGCTTCCTGATCCGGTTCCACCAGCATGACCACACTGCTTCTTCTCACCCATCGTTACAGTTTTCCTCCCATTGCTTCTCTTCTGCAGCTCCACATCCTGGGGAAACTGAGCACCCAACTCAGGGTCCAGGTTTTCCTTGCTTAGTTTTTGCCGCAACAGGCTCCATGTCTTAATATCTTTTGCCCTCCAACATTATGCTGCACCCTACTATGAGAGCAAACATTCTGTGTAGAATAAATCGAATCGCTGAGGGGTCCTTATTAAGAATCTCAGCAGGCGCTTATTGTCTTTCATTTGAGAAATGAAGCTCAATTATTTTTGCACAGTACTTAAGACTTCCTGCTACCTGCCATCATACCTCTTCAGTGTCATCTTCTGCCATTCAGGATCTGGGCAACAATGAAGTCACAATATTCCCTGAATACCCCCATGACCAATGATTTCAGCAGTTCTAAACCTGTGGGTCATGACCCCTTTGGGGTTCAAACAACCCTTTTGCAAGAGTTGCCTAAGACCATATTTCCAATGGTCTTAGAAAGTGAGACACCACTCCTCTATCCATTTCCAGGTGGGCTTGCCCACATGCAACTACTCCTACATATGAGGACATGGTGTAATGACATCATTGCACCAATCCCATCACATACACCCTGTACAAATATAGGAGTATGTGACAGAGTTGGCACCATAATGCACTTATGCGGGCCAGTCACACATGTGTGAAGAGCAGCTACTGTGTAGAAAGTAGCTACTGTGTTGAGAGCAGCTATTGAGCTTTGTTTCTTTAAAAATCATTTTATTGGGTGCTTATACATCTCTTCCTCCCCCCCCCCCCCCCCCCCACAATGATTTTTATTGTGGGCTCTTACAGTTCTTATAACATTCAATCCATCATTTTCATCAAGCATATTTGTACACATGTTGCCATATTCTTTCCCAAATATTTTCTACTTGAGCCCTTGGCATAAGCTCCTCTTTCCCCCTCTGTGATGGGTAGGCTGTTATGCCAACATTGCCACAGAAGATTGGTAGGTCTGTTGTGACAGCAGAGCTAATGAACACATGGGATGAATTGAAGGGCAGAGATAAGAAGGGCTCAGTGAGTCCCGCCCTCTCTCTTGCTTCCGGATCTTCGGACCAGAGAGCTGCCTTGTTCGTCCTGTGCCTCGACCTCCAAGCAACACTACCCGTGGTGCACCTCATCGTGGACTGCGGAGCCACAAGGTGAGGTTCCTTCAAGCCCTACTTCGTCATTCTCCTGAGATATACATCTCTTAGGCTGGGGACTGCTGGACTCTGTCATCTGGCTGAGTGTTCGTGATCTGCTCTGCTGTTTGCTGTCTGTGACCAGATAGCCTGAGTTGCTCTACAGAGGACTACTCAGTGGCCCTCAAGACTTGAAGGACTGCCAGTCTTCTAGCTGTCTCATGCAAGTGAGTTGCACTGAACAATTTGTACTGTTTCTTTCTTATCTTATATACTCTTCTCTCTCTATATATATATATAAAGAGAATTACTAGTGTCCTGGTTTTATTTCTCTAGAGAACCCTCTCTGACACACCCTCCCCCCTTTTTTTAATGAATCATTTTATTGGGGGGGGGGCTCATCCAACTCTTATCACATTGCATACATACATCCGTTGTGTCAAGCACATTTGTTATGATCATCATTCCCAAAACATTTTTATTCTACTTCAGCCCTTGATATCTTTCAGTTCCTCATTTTCCCTTTTTCTCCTCCCTTCAGAACCCTTGATATTTATGTTATTGCTTTGTCATATCTTACAATGTCTGATGTCTCCCTTCACCCACTTTTCTGTTGCCCATCCCCAGCGAAGGGGAAATATATAGATCGTTGTGATCAGTTCCCCATTTCTCTCCCACATTTCTTTTACCCTCCTGGTATCGAGACTGTCATTACTGCTCCTGAGGAGTTTATCTGCCCTGGATTCCCTGGGTTTCATGTTCTTATCTGTACCAGTGTACATCCTCTGGTCTAGCAGAATTTGTAAGGTAGAATTGGGATCATTATAGTGGGGAGAGGAATCATTAAAGAACTAGAGGACAGTTGTATGTTTCATCAGTGCTATACTGCACCCTGACTGACTCATCTTCTCCCTGTGGCCCTTCTGTAAGACAATGTCCAGTTGCCTGGAGATGGGCTTTGCGTCTCCACTCACCACTCCCCTTTATTTACACTGATATGATTTTTTTGTTCTTTAATGTCTGATACCTGATCCTATGGACTCCTCCGGATCACACAGCCTGGTCTGTCTAGATAAGATAGGCAGGATAAACAATGTGGAGGAGAAAACAATGGGACCTATGGTTCTGCTAGGACATGGGAGAGGGGAGGTGGAGAGAAAGGAAGTGGGTGTTAACTAACACAGGGACAAGGGAACAACAAAAGATCTAGAATCAATGACAAGGTAAATGTAGTAGGCCTGCTATGACTTGATCAACAACAATGTAACTGAGAGGAATTACTGTAACCCAAATGAAGACTAAACATGATAACGGGACAAGAGGAAAGTAAAAGGAAATAAAGGAAAGAACTAGGAGACCAAGGGCAGTTATAGAGGTCTGAAAACAGCCATGTACATATGTAAATATATTGATATACTATGATGAGGAAATAGATTTATAGGCATATATTTATAGGGTTAGTATTAAGATAGCAGATGGACATTGGCCTTGTGTTAGTCCAGGTAGACTAGAGAAACAAATTCATAGGCACATATATGTATATAAGGGAGCGGTTTTTATCCAAGAGCAATTGAACATTGAGAAAGCATCCCAACCCAGCCCAGTTCAAGGTCATAAGTCTGATATTAACCCATATGTCCAATACCAATCTATAAAATCTTCTTCCAACTAATGAAGCACATGCAATGACATCAGGACGATCACAAACCAGTGGGTGCAGAGTCTTGGGTATCCAGTGGTGGTAGAAGCATCTTAGCACTGGCAGGGGTCTTCCCGTGACTCTTTCAGTTTTCAGGGCTTAGGGTCTGGTTGCATCCATGTGACTTGTCAGTTGCAATGTCTCCCAGGGAGTCAGTCGTGAGTCTCCCACCTCTAAAGGAGAAATACCACTGGATTTCCCAGAATTCTCAGAGGAGAAGGCCATGCCTACACAGAGGTCTAATTGACTATCTCCAGATTGACAGACTAGACTGTACCCCTACATTCTTAATACGCAAATTGACACCAGATTAGGTGACTTTCACAGGCCTTTACTCAAGTACTCCCTCAATTCAAGAACACTTTGTTCTGTTAAACTGGAATTCCATGATGCTCACCTTTCGGACATGACTGCTGAAAACAAAGCAGGTGCATAAGCAAATATGGTGAAGAAAGCTGATGGTGCCTGGCTATCAAAAGACATAGCATCTGGGGTCTTAAAGGCTTACAGGTACTGTGTTGAAAGCAGCAGTATTGGAGGTAAAGTGACACTTCATAAATTATAATTGCTGGGTAAATGTAAGATCATATACTGTAAAATCATCAACTACTACCAAATATATGTATATGTATATAGTTTATACCATGATCACTTAATATGAATCTGTGGTTGATGGGAATACTGTCTCCTTGTGATTGCAACAGGTATGTTAAAAAAAAAAAACCACAGAGAATGGTAAATCACAGGAAACTTTAATGAACTGAATTGATTGAATTATGTATGCCATGTATCATCTTTTGTATTATTAAAGCTATTTTTATGCATTATTTTCATTAGCAAACCATCCCATGACAATAGATCATGGAGAGAAGAATGTTAAGAAAATATAGTGATGCTTTCTTGCGGTATTGCTTTACCGCAATAATTACAAAACAGCAATGTGTTATTTTTTGTGAAGTTCTATCAGCCAAATCTATGAAATTAAACAAACCAAAATGCCATTTTGATAGCAAGCATTAAGCTTTAGTGACAAGGATACCAACTATTTTAGAAGCAAAGTTGATGGACTCAAGAAAGTCAGACTTGACATTGGTGGCAAGTACCACAAACAAAACATTGAAATTTCATACTTGGTGGCACTCAGAATCACCAGAGCTATGAAACCGCACACCATTCCTGAGGATGTACTGTTGCCAGTGGCCAAAGACATTGTTTGAGTTATGATCAGAGATGAATTTGTTATGAAATTGAGTGCAATTTCCTTATCTAGCAACACTGTGTGCAGAAGAACAGATGGTGTGTCTGCTGATATTCTTGATCAGGTAGTCCAAGAAATTAAATCTACTCTACTTGCAATCTTTAGCTTGATGAATCTACAGATGTTGTTAACTGTTCAGTTAATGGTTTAAATGAGGTGTATTAATGAGGGCGACTTTCAAGATGTGTTTCTTTTTTGCAAACCTCTTGAAACCACAACTACTACAAGTGGTGTATTTGACACAGTTGATTCATTCCCGAAAGAGCATAAAATCTCTTGGGAAAAGGTTTGTGGCATGTGTACAGATGGTTCTCCAGCCATGCTAGTATGGCAATCTAGATTTCAACATTTGGTACTGAATGAGTCACCATAAGTCATTGGAACTCACTGTATGATTCATTGACAAATATTAGCAATAAAGACGCTGCCACAAGAAGTACAAGAAGTAATGAAAAGTGTCATAAGTTCTGTCAATTTTTAAAGGTGAGCTCTGTAAAAACAGTTGTCTGTTTGCACAACTGTGCAATGAGTTGGATGAGATAATAATGCTCTGCTGTTTCACGCTGAGGTGAGATTGTTGTGCAGAAGAAGTTTTTTTCTCGGGGGGGGGGCACATCACTGCCCTCTGGTGGTGGTGGGAGCTACCCAGTGCTGCTCTTGAGAGCTGCCGCTGGATTTGAACCGCCAAGCCCATGGACCGCAGTCCCACACTCAACCACTTACGCCACCAGGGTTCAGCCCCAGTAGAAGTTTTAAAACATGCTTTTGAACTTCGTGATGAACTCAAATAACATTTTAAAATCAGAAAGCAAGACTGTAGTTCGAAGCACTTTTCAGTGATATAGGTGAACTACAGAAAATAGCTTACTTGGTTGACATCTTTGCCATCTTGAATGATTTAAATTTATCCCTGGAAGGACCAAATGCAACATGCCTTGATTTGTCTGAAAAGATTTGACCATTCCAAATGAAACTTCGGGTTTGGAAAAATGAAATTGGGTGAAAAAAATTTACATGCTGCCTACCTTATCTCTTTCTTTGAGAAACATGACATTGAACCAGACAAAAGGATTACAAGATAATTTCTGTGAAAGAACACTTATTTCTGTAAAAGAACACTTGCACATGCTGGCAGACAAAATTTAATCGTACTTTCCAAATCTACTTGACACCCATTTGCACTTACCAGAAGCCCATTCACAATCAAAGTTGAAGATGTTCCTGAGACAACACAAGAGGAGTTCATTTAACTTATTAACAGCAATGCAGTGAGAACTGATTTCTTTACAGTGCAAAATTATAAAATTTTGGATCAAGTGTTTGCAGTCATACTCATTCTGTCTGAGACTGTGTTGTACCTTCTTGCATTTCCAACAATATATCTTTGTGAAATAGGGTTTTCCAGCTTGTGGTTATCAAGGATAAATGCAAAAGTAGACTTGTTGTGGAAGATGATCTTTGTTGTGCTCTTGCAAAGACAGCTCCAAGAATTTCTGATCTGGTGAGAAAGAAGCTATCTTAACCTTGGAACTGATGTTGGTTTTTTACGCATCCTGTTGCAGAATGTAGCAATGTAGTTTACTGTTGTTATACTAAGACTGCTACCCATGCTGCACTATGCTTCAAGACAAAATTTCACTTATTTGTAATTAGAAAATTTCACAATATATAATTATATATTGTTTCTGTGATAAATCACTATACTTTATGTTCAAGTTGTAATAATGAAAATACATCCTGCATATCAGATATTTATATTATGATTCATAACAGTAGCAAAATTACGCTTATGAGGTATCAGCAGAAATAACTTTATGGTTGGGGGTAACCATAGCACGAGAAACTGTATTAAAGGGTCATGGCATTAGGAAGGTTGAGAACTACTGACTTATTTGCTGAGCTCTGCCTTTGTGGTTTCTACCTTGTGAAACCACTTCTTTCTATACCTCTTTCAACATCAAACTCGAATAGTTCCTTTGAGAAGCTTCTATGAGCATCTAAAGGTCAGATGCTCTGTCCTTTTTACATTTCTCTGTGAATATGCTCCTATGCTGTCATAGTTACATAAATTGGTGTCAACTTGAGGCTATTAAGAGTGAAGAGGTAAAATTTAGCCTGTCAATCAGGTCACATCTTGATTATTTCATTGGGAGGCGTTACAGAGATAAACAGCTCACTGGAGTCCAGACCCACACTCTCTGCTTCATCTCCCTATTGACAAGACACATGGAGCTACACTGATGGAGCCAGAGCCCTGGAGATGAAAGAGCCATATGGAGACCCACAACACTGCTGAACTGCTTCCGCTATCACTGGATTCACAGATTTTCCACTCACTGGTCTGTAATCTTCCATTGCATGAGTTGCATGAATCTGAAGAGGAATTTATAGGCTGGTATCAGACATATGGACTAATATTGGACTTATGGATTTGATCAGGACTGGACTGCGATGTTTTCTTAATATACAATTAAAGCTCTCTCTTGTACACATGAGTGTCTATGAATCTGTTTCTCTAGTCAACCCTGACTAACATATATGCTTTGTACATTGTCTTCCCTAGAAGAGGTTGTTCTTGAGATTTTGAGGGAAAGTATATTTTGTTGAGCACCTACTATGAGCATTTCTGCCAGGTTCCAGAAATATAGAATTTAATAGGAAATACTCTTAGGATGCTCCTTCCTAAATGGTGCCTCCCCCTCCCCCCACTCTGACAGCAGCCTCACTTTTGGCAATTGACTCCCCAAACCTGAGGTCTCTATCTGTAGTTGTTGATAAAGACCTGTTCTTCCAGTCATAGGCATCATACTTAGGCACAAGGTTAAGTTCAAAGAAATAGTAGCTAACTGGTGTTATCATATATTTTTCATATAATGAGCTATTAGCACAAAGTTATCTTTGGAGGACTCATGACAATACATCAGGTCTATCTGCTTTTGCTCAAATAGGAGCTACCTGGGGAGGTAGGCCGAGAGGAATCCTTGCAAACTAGAGCATATAACATATGAACACACACACACACACACATCCTTTGGTGTTCTCTGGTGCAGACTTTGGGTCAAAGTGTTGTCAGCTAACCTGAATCTACTAGATGCACCTCCAATGACAACACAGGATGTAGTGAGTTTGAGGGATTCTTGAGTTAATGTAATGAGAAAGAGAGATATGACTGGAGGGGAGCGTTGCAGCACAAGCTTTTCTTGGGAGGGATTGTTGACAGTCATCTTCACGGTCGGGGGATGGCGGAGCTAATGTGGCACAGTGCGTGCATATGGGTAGACTAGGGAAACAAAGCCACAGAAACGCGTATGTATAAGAGAGAGTTTTATATAAGGGGTAAGTGCACAATAAGAAAACATTCCAACTCAGTGCTGCCCAAGCCCAACATTAACTCATATGCCTGACACCAATCCACCTCATCACACAAAACATACACAATGATGTCAACTGCAGGCAGAAAGCCGAATCAGTGGACATGTAATCATCTCAGTGCTGGCAGGGGTCCCCACATGGCTGCTCCAGCACCCAGGGCTGCATCAGGGTAGGTCCATGTGCCTTCTCCTTGAGGGTGTCTTGCAGGAAGTGAGCCTTGCCAGAGGATGCAGGGAACTTGCTAAGGCAGCTGCACCCTGGTCTGACCATCAGAAAGCAAGAGGTCCGAGAACTAGAAAGGTGAGGTTCATGGAGCCATTTATCTCTTCACCCTTCAATTAATCCCACATGTCTATTGGCCAGGTTGGCACATTAAACATTAACTATTTCACACAGTGACTAGAATTGGGAAAATATATGAAGACTCTCAAGCAAGAGAAGTGGGGCAGGGGGTTGGGACTTCTGTACCCCTGCTTGATGGCCTCCTTCAGCAAGGTGGGGAGTCTCTGAATCAGACAGCAACAAAGAACAGCAGCAGTCTGGGGTTCTTATCAGTACAGGATCTTATCTGTGGCCACCAGATGTTGGACCCAGTTTTTCAGAAGGCAGGTTATAAGTTGCAAAAACAAACAAACAAAAAACTCCAGCTTTATTTGGGTTGTTTTAAAAACAATTGGATATGTACACATTTGAATTTGGTGCTAAGAAGAGTCTATTTGCTATGAAGATGTGAGCAACTTTGGATCAGAACACAAAGGCTATTTCTGACCCATTTCCTTGTATAAAGTAAGAACCTCTCTCTGTCAGAGGTTATCCTTGTCTATGCAAGCAGCTGCTAACCATTGTCATTTACGATAGGAGATGATGGATGCCAGGGAGAGGAGGTCAATTTATGCTTATCTTTCTCTTTCATGGTGCAGTCTCAGAGGAAGATGTAAGAGAAGAAAAATCAAGTATCCAGGAGAAATGATGAAATAGAATTGTTCAGTGTTGTTAAAGTTATGTGTCCACTTGGCTGGATCATGAGTCGCTTTGGTTTGGAAGTTATGTAATCACATAATCTGGTGATTATGCAACAATGCAGTTATTCTCTGTTTTGTGCTACTGTGATCATTTCCAAGATGAGATATACAATAAGCTGCCAGTCAGTTGTAAGAGAGTATTCTCAGGAGTGTGACCCACATACAGTATAAGTAGAAATCAAGCAAAGGCCACTGGCATTTTGACTACGTCTGGATCCTGCCTCCAGCTTATTATCCTCAGACCTCTAGCTCTTTAGACTTGTGCCAGTAGCATGTATTTGCCTGCCAGTCTTAGGGAACTCTACACATGAACCAGCAGCCTGCCATCTGACCTGCTGATTTGGGGTTTGCCTGTCCCTATAGCTGCCTACATGAACTAGGAAAAGCTCTCAACCCAACATCAGACCCACAGACATGGACCTTGCCAGCCTCTACAACATTAGCCATTTCGATGAGATCTCTCTCTCTCTCTCTCTCTCTCTCTCTCTCTCTCTCTCTCTCTCTCTCAACTTATTGTCTTTGCTTCTAAGCATGCCCAAATCACAGATGATCCCCTTCACTTCACTTCACTGAATATGACCCATCTGACAATGAACACTACCTACTGGTTACAAGCTGGCTCGTTAGTATCATTATCTCAGAAGGTTAAATATACTTTGCTCAATCTTCAATCTGTATGTTGTCAGATACCACCAAGCCTTGATGTGTTGTCCAGACCTCAAATCTGTAAGGCCACTAATCTTAGCAAGTGGGAGTGTCCCACTCTCCCTCCATTCTCTTTTCCTTTCCTCTGTAGGTAGGACCAGCTGCCTCACTAGATTCTCAGGTTGTCTGCAGGGGAAGCACACTCTTGACTTGGTGAAGGTAGTACAAAGTCCCCTTCCCAGGGCAAGGCGAACATTTGGATGCAGTTTCACTTGTTAATTTCTCCAAAGGCAGAGTCCATTGATGGAAGAACACTTTGATATCCCTTATGGTTCATAGGAACACATGGAAGGTGGGGGAATAGACAGCAAACAGTAAGCAGGAACCCCTCAAATGAGATTTGGAAATTCCAAGGTTCCTGTTTCTTTCTGGGCTTCTTCTATAGCAAGCTCTTTGAAGAGCACTTCAATATCCAATGTCAGATTTTATTTTCTGTGTTCAACATGAACTTGATGCCTTGTTTGCACCTGGATTGATGAGCTATTAGTTAATGCATCTCTTGGCCCTGTTGTTTAGAATGGGTTGGGATGTTTTCTTAATATGCAATTACCCTGATACAGAGCTATCTGTTACACATAGAGAGTGTCTCTGGATGTGTTTCTCCAGTCTCCCGCACTACTACATTAGGATACAGTTAGGTAGCTAGCACAGGGACTGAGGTGGCCATTGTGCACCTCAGAGGTTCAGACTTCTGGTTCGGAAGGGGTGGTACACCTAGGTGTGTGTCACAGATGGTTCCATCCATCTGGGCCAGGTAAATTCAATTCAGACAATGGGGTCAATCAGGATCGTCGGCCACGCCTCCCAGCGGAGGACTTGAAAAGTCAGGATCCAGTGCCTTGTGGCCCCTTCTGCTTCTCAAGCTGTTTTTGGGAGGCCACGCAGCGATCTCCTTTGCCTTAGGACTCCACGCGCACATGTACGTGTGTGTGTGTGTATGGGGGGAGGGGTTTGAAGTGCCCTGAGGTGCCTGTGTAAAACCTGAAACTTATTCTATTATTTATGACACTCATTTGAATCACAAGCCGGGCTTTGAAATAAATGTCTTCTCATGCGAAGACGTGGACCGAGGTAGTTCTCCCCCAAGAGAGAGATCTCACATACTGGTGGTGCCCGTGACCAGGCTGGGGAAACATAGGCTCAGCTGGACTTGAAAACTGCACCACTCTCGATTTCAAAAGGAAGCCGACCTCAATAGCTCCTGCCAAATCACTGCGGTGGATGGTTCCAGAACCGGCTCCATTCTCGTGTGGTTTTTCATCTATCCTTATTTGTATATGGGACTTGATGTCTGCCTTTCGGAGTCTGCTTTCCGGGAGCTTGCGTGCCTTCCCCTGTCTTGATTTCTGGGAAGGGATTGGGACGCTGTTGCCTGCAGGGTTGGAGAATTGTGATCCTAAAGCCCTTTTGAATTTCAGTGATATGCTAGATGGCCTGATGTGCCCACGTAGACCCTGTTGGTTGTGGCAGAACTCTGGCCCCAGTGAGTGGCCCCCCACTGACTTTTGACCAGGCTGCAAGCTGCAGCTGCCATTTTCCCAAGCATGTGCCTCTGTTCCCTGGTGAAATGGCACCACTCAGTGTCCGCACTTTTGACTATGGGGCAATGGAGCATATGACCCTGGCCAAGCTGGCACCCACCACTCCAAACATGTTGGGGTGGGGGGGTGCCTGCCTGGCTGGTGCCTTGGGCTCTGGGAGTTAGCCCCATGTAGTCCCTGGAGCCGGGTGCTTCCCTTTCCCCCTCCACCCCCCCATTCCCTTTAGCTTTCTCCGGGTTTTACAAGCAAGCTGCTTCAGTGTCTGCCAGCCAGGCTTTGTCCTTTTTCTACCGGCTGATTTCCCATTGCCCAACCTAGGTCAAAGACGTTGGTAGCCTCTCCCCAGTGACTGTTGGCTTACGCCTTTCAGCAACACTGCCTTCAGCAGTTTTGGGGACAGCACTTAATACAGCTCTGCTGCCACGGTTTTCCAGCCAGGAATTCCAATTTTCCTAAAGGTTCCCCAAGCTCCTGGACAAATGTCCCTCCCCTTTGGAGATTTGAGGGTTTGCTCCTGCCCACAGGTGCCTTTGAAGGCCATGGGGCCACGCCAAGCAGTGACCCTTTTAGTGTGTGGTCTAGAGAATCATCTGGACTTACATTGACTGCAGAGACTGGTCTCCGACCCCCACTTGGGCAGGGGCCTCAGCTTCACAGCACCCTGGAGCTGTGCACTGAAGCTGCAGTTACTGACCTTGAGACATCAAGCTCTCAGTAACCTTCATGTTTCATGTTTTGCAGATGGGACTTACCTGCTCGATACCCAGGAATTGCCCCCTCTAATTGGGATAAATTTGATCCGAAGAAGCTGGACAAACAGAAGCTGATTTCATTTTGCAACTCTATTTGGCCACAATATCTTTTAGAAAAAGGAGAATCATGGCCAGAGAGTGGCACACTTTCCCTCCCAACCCTGATTCAGCAAGAACATTTCTGTGGAAGGATATGGAAGTGGGCAGGGATGCTATGTGTTAAAACGTTTTTCCCTTTGGAGGAGCAGTAAAGACTTTCGTTCCCAGTGTACCCGAGACCCCCTAAGGGACCCTGAAGTTAGGGACAACAATTCCCCCAGCCCTGAGCCTGTCATTTTCTTCCCATAGTACAGGCAGCTGGGGAGTTTGGTCCCCAGGCAGTTTACAAGACCATCACTATAATTGAACTCAAATCAAAAGTGACTTGAGCAGTGACTCTCACAAACCCGAACAGTACATAGAACACTTCCAGCAGTTCCCCCTAGCCTATGCTTTATCCTGGAAGGATGTGATGCTTAGACCGTGACAGACTTTGAGCAAGCATGAGTGCTCCAAGGTGCTATGAAGTCTGCAAAGGAGTTACATGTGATGAATGAAAAGCACCCAGCCGGGGAAGCAGCTGTCCCTTTAACTGACCCTGCATGGAATCACAGTGATCCTGAGGACAAGTGGGCACGGGAACATTTGCTGGTGTGCATCACAAGTGGACTAAAGTCACGTAGGCAAAAAGCAATTATGCCAAAAGGACAGCGATTTACCAGGGACCAGCAGAACCTCACGTAGGCTTTTCAGATCCCTTGAAAGAAGCCCTGAAGAACCCTACTGCTGCAGATGTGAATTCATATGAAGGGCAAGTCTTAATCAGAGACAGATTTCTCACACAGGCTGCACTGGACATTCATAGGAAGCTCCAAAAACTAGTGCAGGAACCTGAAGAAGATACCCTAGAGGAGATGGTTACTTCTATGTCCCCCAGAAGGGGACGGTCAGGCCAAGGAGTAGGAAAGAAGAAGGGACATCAGTCATGTCCAAGGCTGGCTGCACTTGAAAACTGTCCATCAACCACCTCCCAGGTTTCCCCGACATGTAACCAAGACGGCAAGTGCTGTGTGTGTGTCAGGAACCAGGCCACTGGGCATGGGACTGCCCTAGTCAGCAGAGGCCTGCCCGAGGGTCGTGTCACCCCTGAAGGCAAGCTGGCCACCAGTGTGCCCCTTGTCCTATGGCAGATTGTCAAAAGGGAGGGCGCCCACAGGCCAGCTGCTCATTGAAGATTGGCCCGGCCCTTGAAGCAGCAAAAGAGGTTTAGCAGGAACCTCAGGTGAGCAATGTAGCAGCAAGGTCAGGGGTGTCCGTCCAGATCCTGGGCTGACTATCCTGTCCTCTCTTTCCCTGGACCCCGAGCACCAGTCACAGGTGTAGCCCTGGAAGCTGTTGCACCTAGACCCCTCAGAAAGTGAAGCATACAGAGCAGCACCCCCGAGAGCAGTTGGGGGTATTTCACTGTCTCCCCACCCCCACCCGCCAACAGATAAGTGCTCCACTGAGAACCTATCTCAGACCCCTCACAGTCTTTAAGCCAGTGAATGCTTTTACCCTATTCCTGGGTTTACACTGAACAAACACTCGTGCTTGTCAGTCATAAGATTTTTTTTTTTAATTTCCCGTGACACTAACCCACCCTCAGGGCACTTCACACCACATGTGGAGTCCCGAGGCCAGAGGAGATCGCAGCAGTGGTCTCTGAGAAGCAAATTGAGAAATAGAAGGGGCCACAAGGCTCTGAATTCTGGCTTTCCAAGTCCTCCTTCCACTTAGGCCCCCAGTATCAGATTCCCATATTCCCTCTCCCTCCCACTCCTCCTTCTCCATGAACCCTCAATAATTTACAAATTATCATTATTTTGTCATATCATATACTGTCTGATGTGTCCCTTCACTCACTTCCCTGTTGTCAATACCCTAGGGAGGAGGTTATATGTAGATTCCTGAAGTTGATTCCCCCTTTCTATTCCACCTTCCCTCCACCCTCCTGGCATCACCATAGAGTACTGTGTTTTAATAAGGTTGACATTTTGAATTATATACATTTCAGTTTTATACTGTTAGGCACAAAAATGATTTTATTATTTTCTTTGTTTTCAAAATTATGTATGACTAAAGAGTTGTATAAAAGTGTCAATTTGACAAGGGGTGAGTCCGTGTAGTTACATAATCTCATGTCAACTTGAGGGTATTAAGAGTGAAGGGGGGCTGAGTTCCGGTGGCGTAGTGGTTGAGTGCGGGACTGCGTCCCACTGACTTTGCGGTTCGAATCCAGCAGCAGCTCTCCAGGAGCATGGCTGGGCCTCCCACTCCCACCAGAGGGCAGTGATGCCTGAAAAATAACAATAAAAATTTTTTTTTAAAAAAGAGTGAAGGGGGTGCTGAGCCCCGGTGGCATAGTGGTTGTGCGCGGGACTGCGGCCCACTGGGATGGAGGTTCAATTCCGGCTCCCAGGAGCAAAGGCTGGGCCTCCTACTCCCACGACCTGAGGGCAGTGATGCCTAAAAAAAAAAATTCAAAAAAAAAAAAAAAGAGTGAAGGGGTGGAATTTAGCCTGTCAGTCAGGCCACAGCTTGATCACCTCACTCATATGTGTGATGGAGATAACTAGCTGTTGAGACATGCAGAAAGCTGTAGGATCCCCATGGAGACCTGCACCAACACTGGATCCACAAGACTTTCTACCCACTGGCCTGTGATCTTAGTGCATTCAGCATCTTTCATGTGTTGTGCGAGTATGAAGATGAATTTATAGACTTGTATGAGACATATGGGCTAATATTGGATTTATGAACTTGATCTGGACTGGATCGGGATGTTTTCTTAATACACAATTACTGTTCGATATAAAGATTTCTGTTATACATATATGCAAAACATCAGCACAGTAAAAATCTGGTTCTTTGAAAGGATTAAAAGAACTGACATACTGTTGCAAAATCTAACAAATGATAGGAAGAAACAGACATCAATATCCAGGATGGGGGCTAAAACGAGGGACATTACAATAGACCCTAATGAAATGAAAAAATTAATTATGCAGTATTAGGAAGTCACTGTGTAAAGTGATTTGGTGATATCTAAAACATATAGAAACTGAGTTACCTTATGACCCAACAATTTCACTACTGAGCATTCTTAGAAGAACTGAAGAAACAGATCACAACCAGATGTCTGTGCTCTGATGTTCACTGTTGCACAGTTCATAACCACAAAGAATTGAAAATAGCCTACATTTCCATCAATAGATGAATGGATTAAAAACTCTGGTATATAGACACTGTGGGATGAGTGATGCACTGCTCCATTACTGACTGCAGGCTACTACATAGCCCTTAAAAATAGTGTTTTTTTGGGGGGGGGGGGGGAGGGTGGGCATCACTGTCTCTGGTGGTTGTGGGTGCTACCCAGTGCTGCTCCTGAGAGCCGCCGGATTTGAACCGCCAAGCCTGCGGGCTGCAGTCCTGCACTCAACCACTAACACCACCGGGGTTCAACCCAAAAATAGTGTTGAAAAGATGAAGCACCTTGCCCCATGGAAAGAGTTGGAGAATATTATGCTGAATGAAATTAGCCAGGCACAAAAGGGCAAGTACAACACTGGTCCACTGACAGTTCAAACAGAATAGGCGTAGGAGGAAATGCACATATTGCACAGTTACCAGGCTGAGGAACAGATACTCTGGCGAGAGCAAATCCCCCAAATTAAAAAATTAATAAGATGCATATAGCACCTGTGCTGACAGACACCTTTCCCGCCCCTCTCATAGGCCTTTATGGCCCACAGAGGGGTGGGGAAGAAAAACATGGCAATGATCAGAGTACTAATCCATCCAAGGGGAGGGTATTGTTTATGTCTCCCTGGGAAAGGGAGAGAAAGAATAGAACTTGCTCCGGGGAGCCAGTCCTTGAGGGCGATGTTCTTGTTCTAAGCAGCCCATTCAGAGATAGGAGTGCAGGGCTAGTTCCATCTTGAGACACGACACCCCTCCCTGGATGGCAGTGCTCAGGAGGACAGCACTGAGGATGCAGTTCAGGAAGCGCAGCAGGTCAGACCCACTCACATGGGGGAAAGCCAATAAGGGAGAGATCCCAGAGGAACAAAGTCACAGACCTTGAGGAATCCCGTTTGCAGATTTCTGATTTGGGAGGCAGCACTTGGCACCTCATTTGAACTATTGGGGTTTATTAACAAGGGGGTTACACTGGCAGTCTAAGAGAATATTGGGGTAAGGAGGTGGGGTGAGTGATGCACTGCTCCGTTACTGACTGCAGGAAGAGCAATGGGGAAACGTAGGCGCACCTCTTGGTTAAGAATGCTGAGATTGAAAGGAGTTTAAGTGTTGTTGGGTAAGTGGATTTCTGGACATGAAACCCTGAGAGAAAGGGGAACTGGACAGACGATTTTTCACATATCCTTTTCTCTATGCAACAGGGAGATACTCATCTACTCTGGGTCAGGATAAGAGTTAGACTTGGAACTGTGTATGGTCTTTCTTTTTACTTTTCTTTGGGTGTCTATTTAAGATAGGCAAGATAAGCAATCGCAAGGAGACAGTGATAGGACCAATTGTTCTGGGGTCAGGGGCAAGAGAAGGCTGGGGGAGGGGGTCAGTGAGCCAATAATGACAGGAACAAGGGAATAGCAAAAATACTGAAATTGACATTGAGTAGAGTGTAGCCCT
>PVJH01022205.1:0-37114 GCA_004026705.1 Nesogale talazaci | reverse complement strand
CATCTCTGAATTAGTCATTGTTATCATGTTTATCACTTCCCCTATCTTTCATTAATCATGAAGCTTTGAGAAACCAGCAGCAACCTGGTTGGGTTATATCCCTCTTCTTGCTCTGGGCCTTTAATATGTGGGGGTTTCCTATACTGAAACCTAACCACGTATCTGGATCTTTCTTCAGGACCCCTTCACCTAACACCATCTATTCGTTCCCCTTAAATGAGACACTCCAGTGGACTTAGGGCCAATGAGACTGTGCTCAGATGTTTCACAGTGGTGTAAGCATGCATTTTTATTTTCATAGTTGTGGGGAGAGGCTATCTACTTTTTTTTTTTTTGTGGGCATCACTGCTCTCTGGTGGTCGTGGGAGTTACCCAGCGCTGCTCCTGAGAGCCGCCGCTGGATTTGAACCGCCAAGCCCGCGGGCCGCAGTCCTGCACTCAACCACTAACGCCACGGGGGCTAGGCCCGGCTATCTACTCTTGTAAAGAATTCCAGTCTCAGGAACTCACAGGGACAGTTCTACCAGGCTATAGGATCGCTATGACTTGACATCAACTTGATGGCTGGGTTTTTTTTTTGGCAATTCAATGAGGTGGCCAGAGGTCTTAACTCAAATAACATATAGCTGAATGCAAATGGCACTATTAACCCACCTCATTTACCCATAGGTGTATATTCATTAGTGCTTTAATGATATACACACATTTATATCAGATTTCCCAGGAACACACCTATGTACACTCAGGCTAGGGAGGGAGTTTGACACTGAGGCACTTGGTATTCCTCATGCCCCGATGAGGAATGGGAAGGAACGACTTGGTAGCAAGCCTGAGGAGCTACCCTGAAGGTCTCTGCAGCTGGAAGGTGGTCCTAGTGTTGCCCCGTTGGTGGGATTTCAAGAGAAGCAAAAATGTGGAGTTTTATGAGAACTCTCAAGGTCAACAAGCAAGAGGAGCCCCTGAGAACTGAGGTTAGTCTGGATTATGTGCTTGTTCCTCATTACCCGTGGGAAACCGACAATGTTGAGAGCAGGAGGGCTGATTCTGCTTGTCTCTGAGCCCTGCCTGGGAACATGGTCTTGGGCTGAAGGGGTTCTGGCCAGGCTGCACCTTGGTGGCAAGGTTTTTTTTTTAAGCAGGGCTAATGTTAGGAGGTGCTTCTCCAGATGATGAGAAAAGTATCTTGTGCTGTAGCAGGGGTGGTTCAGTGGTAGTACGCTCCCCTGGGGAGACCCAGGTTTGTCACTGGCCACTGCACCTTTTACAGCCAGCCATGGCCTGCTTGTCACTGTTTCTGAACAGGCATCAAAATTTAAGATGCAAGGTGCTTTCTTTCTATAAGGCTTATTCTTATTAATCCCCCTGCAAGACTGCTTATTGCCTTATGTCACAGATTAGAAAACCAAGTTTCTCAGAGATGCCAGGGCTGAGCCCTGTGGCGTAGTGGTTGTGTGCGGGACTGCAGCCCACTGGGATGGAGGTTCAATTCCAGCAGTGGGGCTGGGCCTCCTACTCCCACCACCGGAGAGCAGTGATGCCAAAAAAAAAAAAAAAAAAAAATTAAGATGGTCTAGGAGGAAAGCCCTATTCATAAAAATTAGCCAGTGTCATCTTTTATGACCTGGAGGTCACTACGAGTAAAGGGTTGAGGTAATAACAACAACAACAAAAAAATTAGCCAGTGATGAAAACCTTGTGGGTCACAACCACTGGGTCCCATTTGGGCATGGGATGGCTGTGGGGGCTGAGTCTATAGCACTTTACTTCTAGTCATATAATGGGGTCTAAGGATTTTCTCTCAAGAGCAGAGCTGGCTCTCTAGTTGGGTCCAAAGCTGGCCCTGGCTAGACTCTTGAAGGTGGCCGCCTTCTCTGCTCTGCCATGAGGGTCCCAGCTGTGGTGGGCCAGGGGCAGGCAAAGTGTCAGTGCAGTGACAGTGGCAAGTAGAAACGTGAGGTCTGTATTTCTTAAATGTTACACTAGAAAGAGGTGATCCTTTAGGATTGTGATTCTCAGACTTGGGTCTTCTAAGAGGTACCTCAGGCGATTGTGAACCAGGTTTTACAGGGAGGAAAACCAATGCTTAGAACTAGAGGGGAGGGGCTGAGCCCTGGTGGCGTAGTGGTTGTGCGCAGGACTGCGGCCCACTGGGTTGGGGGTTCAAATCCAGCAGCAAGGCTGGGCCTCCTACTCCCACCACCAGGGGGCAGTGGTGCCCTCCCCACCAAAAAACAAACGGACTACAGGGGAATGCAATGTTTCAATGGTCCATACCATCTGTGGGCTCCTATTAGGTATAGGCCAGCAAGACTCAGAGCAGAGATGGTCAGAGAACATTAGGTACTTAGACATTCTTAGACTTCCTTGCAGGAAGAAATAAGTGAAATAAGCTTCATAACTTTTCTGTGGACAGAAGAAAGGTCAAGTTTAATGCAATGTGTCTAGTTTAAAAAAAAAAAGCAGATAGGGCTCTCATGAGAGGAAATGCTAGAGGTTTCATATGAATGCATGTTCTATCTGGAGGCCAAGGTTGCCAAGCAACCTTCTATATGAAGATGACATAACCTTGTTTATTGAAATTGAGGAGGGCTTGAAACACTAGGTGGTGAAAATCAAGGACTTCACACTGCCGTATGGATTTCCACTCAAGGAAAAAAAATCAATCCTCACAATGGAACCCACAGACACCATCATGATAAATGGAGCAAAAAATCAAAACAGGGCGCTCAGACCCGCGTCCACACTCATGGAAGCGGCAGTCAAGAAGTCAAGCGACTTACTGAATTGGGCTCACCTGCTGCTCAAGACCTCTTGGGAGGGTTGAAGTACAAGGAGGTCACTCTACGGACCACAGTTCTCCTGAACTGGGCCATTTTCATTGCTGTTTTCAGTTACTTCCTATGCATGGGGAAGTGGAACAGTGCATAAAGAAGCCTGTAGAAGAATGGATGGGTTTGAACGATGGGGATGGCAAAGAATGTGGGAAGTACTGTGGACGCCCCAGAGAACAAATAAATCAGTCTGTCTTGGAGGAAGTACTGCCACAATGTTCCTGAGGAGAGAAGGTAAAGGATGAGGCTTCTCATAAACTCTGGATCTGCCTGGACAAGCAGGTGGGTGAAAAGGAGACCCGCCCAAAGAAGGGCTGGCCCAGGGGCTGCAAGGATGGGTTCAGACACAGTGACCATTACGAGGCTGCAGCAGCATTGGGGACCATTTCGTCCTGTGGTGCACAGAGCTCCTGAGAGTCAGAACGGACTTGAGGGCACCGACAATGCCCACCTATCACACCCTCAGTTGTTTCTGTGGGAAGAATCTATAGAGGAGGGGCTTAAAAAACTTCCATTGTCTTTAAATTCCATCTTTTCCACGAGTTACTTTTACACATAGGGGTTCATAGAACAAATATGTTCATACAAAACAATGCAGATATAAAGCTTATACATCAAACCCTTAAGTTTTTTTCCCCTTTGCACCTGGGAGAGTATTTTTCCCAAGTTCCCAAATATATTTTCTTTAACTGGAGAGAAGTTATCTATGTGAAAAATTACATGTAGAATTCTAATTCATATGCACTGGAATAGGTGGTATTAAAAAAAAAAAACTTACCCAAATGAAAAGATTTTCATGTCTTCAATTTGCCCTCTCCCCAAAGAGGAAAACAACCCCAACAATCCACAAATTCTTACGGGCCATTATTTTCAGAAATAGATCTGAAAGCTTTCAGTTTCTGTTCAACTATTTGCCATAATAAAATTTACAAAAAAATATTAAAATAAGGACATAAAATCACATCAGCAACGGTATAATCATGATTTTACATTTTAATACATGAGAGGGAAAAAAAGACACCTTTCCATCCGCATACCTTCTCACAGGCCCCCTTCACTGTAGGTGGTCTCCACACAGGCTTTCAGAAACACTTAACCTTTATAACCTCTCAGTGGCTACTTGAAACATCAGAGCCTCTCCAGGTCTGAACTTCAAAAATGAGAAATGTGTCATTTTAAAAGAACAACCAAGAGTTTATTGATGGATACGGTGAAGTTTCCCCACCCCAAAGAGGTGAAAACAATGGCCATGGAAGTAAAAATAAATAAAGCTGTTTTCAAAGCAGTCTTGTTTTACATTGTAGTTGAGAACAAAAACATTTAAACTCAAAAACCACTTTTAAAGTTTCCAAAGTAATGACTTCTGTTCAGAGGACGACTTTGAAGACAAGCTGATTTGGTTAGAGGTTCCGACATTCACAGTCCAGTGGACCGCCCCCCAGTGCGCTCCCGCTGTGATGACATATTGCTGTGTTCTGACAGAAGGCACTAAGATCTGAAATATGCCACACGCTCACCTTATGTCACGAGACCTGCTGCACACCAGCGGACCCTGTGAAATGGGAAAGAAGACTTCCAGGACACAATGCACACTCAGGACCGACGGCGGCTGCAGTCTCAGGCTAAATCTGGAAATAGTCTTTTGAATACAAGCCTGAATCTTCAAGCACATACAATCTTTCTTTTTGTATGTTTAGTTTCAACATCAATGGGGGAAAAAAAATACCCTAGACCCTGATATACATTCTTTAACCCTTTCACTCTCTCTTGTCGCGGTCAGTGTTCCAAGAGGTAAAATGCGAGACCTGGGAGGCTGTCCAGCTTCTCCTCGAGGGCGCCCGCAGTCACAGTGTCACTCAGCTTCTGTCTCCTGTTTGGCACCTGTCAGTCATTAAAAAAAAAAAAAAATCAGTGTGTTGCAGATGTGTGCGCCCTCCGTGACAGAAGCCACCGAGTCCCAACATCTGGGGCCTTCCACAATGTTCTGGGGCACCAGCAGAGTCTGCTCCAATGTTCACAGGAGGGGGTAGCCTTCATCCGGGTGGTTCGATTTTAATTCTGACTCTACCTAGACCTTCAAGTATGGGGTCCAACTAGGCAGAAAAGGTCCGTTGCTAAAACTTTGCAAAAGCAGTGATGTACACATGCTTTCAGGAAGGTGCCAAGTATTTTGGCTGTTCATGTGTGATGTAAAGAAAGAGGATCGGGGCTGAGCCCCGGTGGCGTAGTGGTTGTGCGCGGGACTGCGGCCCACTGGGACGGAGGTTCAATTCCAGCAGTGGGGCTGGGCCTCCTACTCCCACCACCGGAGAGCAGTGATGCCCCCCCCCCCCCCCCCAAAAAAAAAAAGAAAACAAAGACAGGATAAGAAAGAGGATGACACCATCTCAAAGGGTATTTGCACTAGAAGGACAGTGCCATGAATCGGTAGAAAGAGTTGCTGTTTTCTCACACCACGGAAGCTATTCTCCGTCTTCTTCAGACTGTGCGTCAATAAGAATAAAGGGCCTACGACAGTGCACGCTCGGCCGTCAGGTGGTTTCCTCCTCGCATGGATGGAGGAACACTTAGGCTCCTGTGGGGAATGGATGCCAGGAGAAAATGTTCCTGTATTGGATCAATCTCCTTAATGAGAAATTGTGTCCTTCATCTGGAGGAGGGAATACTCCCCTGCATTTACATGCGCAGTGGGAAGGTCTTCAACACGTCTTTCACTCATCATCCCAATGAGATTTCCTCCTGTCAGCAGCATGGGCAGGAGGGGCGTGAGTGACTTGGAATTGTGGATGGAAATCTTAAACTCACCCAGTCCAACCTCTCATTTGAATTGTTTGGTACTTCAAGGGCACGGCAGCTCAGTCATGCGCCAGGCCATCTACACTGCAACTCGGGAGGAGACAGGCCTTGTGTGCCTGGCTTATCGGACAGCTGCAGAGACTGGGGTTAAATGAGGGGATAGATGTACCTGCCCACATTTGGGCAGCTTTCTGAGTAAAAACTTCTGGACTCCTACTTTTATGCTTAGTTATGCCACGCCCCCCTCAATCAAGGGTCGAACGAAGAGCCAATCCTGTCCCTCCTAAGAACTGGGAAAATCACCCAAGAGCTTTAAATAAGTTTTCTCAAGCAAATGAAATCACCGTCATCTGAAATAATAACCTTCAAATGTTTTCAATGTTACTTCAGAGCCGCGTATGACTCAGGAGCCCCAGTTTGCCGACCACTGTCCTAGATTACTCTTGATTCAAAATAGATAGACCCTGGTTTCCAAATGGGTTTTCCTCCAAATATTTTTTCTGGGGGGGCATCACTGCCCTCTGGTGGGAATGGAAGGCCCAGCCTTGCTTCTGGAGAGCTGCTGCTGGATGTGAACCGCCAAGCCAGTGGGCCGCAGTCCTGCACTCAACCACTACGCCACTGGGGTTCAGCCCCCTCCAAATATTAACTTACAATCATGTTATTAGGAACATTCTCCTAAATTAATAGTTAAACATGGCATAGTACAAAGAAGTCTTAGTCAACTATCCCTAACTATGCAATATTCATGCTATGGTAATGCACATTTCAAATTCCAAATGTGGAAGAGACTTCCTCCCTCTAGCCGCATGGACAGGACGGACATGGGTGACTTCGAATTTTAGAACGTCCAATCAGAATGGAATCGTGAACTTAGCCAGCCCCACCTTATTCAAGTTGACAATTCACGACACCGAGAGAATAAATAACTTGATTACTCTGAAGGTGACAACACAAAGAATGGTAGAAATGAGGCAGATAAATGGGAGGAGCACTCAGGTGGCCTCCACGTGCCAAACCAGGTGCCTGGATCCAGGCAAAGAGGGCCATTCTGAAGGTGCCAGATTTGGTAAGTGGGGGGAGGGGGTTCCTGCACAAGAAAGGCCTTTTTCTCATTTGAATGAAGGTGCTGATTTGGACTGTATGGGCCAGTCTGACTCCCTTTGCTCTGTATCCCTTCTTTACGAATCCACTACTGCAGGGCATGTCTGTATACCCGCTTCTCGTTCACTGACTTATTTCATTATTTAACTTGCATTTATGAACTCTCTGGACAAATTCTCAGGCAATGTCTCTGATGGTCTGGGCTGAAGCTGGGCCCAGGGCACGCACGGCGGGCAGGTTGCCCCGGGCAGGCAATGCCCAATGTCCACTCTCTTCACTGTAGCCCACAATGGGCTGGGGTGCAATGGGTGGTCAGGAAGGGGAGGGGAAGGAAGGGAGGGGAGGGCAGGGGAGGGAGGGAAGGGAAAACGAGGAATAGTCCCCAAGTCATAGAAATAATAATCTGGCCTTGGGGACCTAACCACTTTGGTAGGTGAGGAGTGGGTATAGTTGCTTGTTTTCAAGGTGGCATATTATGTATTATTTCCCAGAATGACCCTAAGACAGCGTAGTCTTTTTTTTTTTTGGCTAAAAGACACCTGGGTCAGTGATGCCACACACACACACAGACACCTGGGTTATTTTTAGGCTTAAGTTATGTCAAAGAATACTGTGAACACTTTTGCTTTCGTATCATTTCACGATACATTGTAAAGGCTGTTAATCAGAACTGACAACGACACCTAACAAGAACACACTTCATGTCTTTGGATTTCTTTACCCTTCAACTGGAAATGACAGACCTAGGCTCCATCCCTAAGAATTTTCATTCAGCAGCCAGGAGTGGGCCTGAGAATCCGCGTTTCTAAGATGTTCCCAGGTGGCCCTCATGCTGCAGACCTGAGGATCAGACTGAGAAAGCACAGCTCTGTTGGAAGCACTCTGTTGGTATTCCAAATTAGGAGGAGGTCTTCTTGCATGGGGGGCTCCTTCGGGGTGGGGAGCCCCTTTCCTTCTTTGCAGGTGTGGTTGCTGAGATCCCGAGAGCATGTTGCAAGGGAAGCTGCGACAAAGTGGCTTCGGCGGCCAGGCCGATTTGGGAGATGTGTAATTTCCAGATGAAACTAATGAGGGCGCACATCTGTGTTTCAGTCATTTGTTTCATATACACAAAACACAGGCAAGGATAGAGAAAGGGTTCAACAGACACAATTTAATGGGTTTCCCCCTGTATTTTCCAGTCAGCAGTCCCCATGGGAAGTAAAACTGAGTGGATAAGGCTGAAATGAAAGTGGTCATAAATTACAGATAACTTAAGATCTGCTGGGCTTAAATGATACTTCCACAACAGAAAACTTTCCCAAAATAGAGTACTTAAATTTGAGATTAAGAAAATGAGGCAGGCTGAGCTCTGGTGGCGCAGTGGTTGAGTGCGGGACTGCGGCCCACGGGCTCGGCGGTTCAAATCCAGCAGCACCTCTCCGGGAGCAAGGCTAGGGAGCTCCCACGACCACCCGAGGGCAGTGATGCCCCCCCCCCGCCCCCCGCCCAAGACAAAAATGAAACAAAACAAAAAAGAAAATGATGCAAACTGGTCTACAAGGTGACACACAACATTTCCATGGGATGGAGAGGAAAGAAGCATTTGGCACCGGGGTTGGAGGAAGGCTATTAGAGACCTGCTACACGCAGATGACATCACCTGCTTGCTGAAAGTGAGGAGGTCCAAGATGCAGCCTTCGGCATGGATTGCAAATCAATGTAAGAAGACCCAAATCCTCACAACGGGGCCAACAGGGCATCACGCGAGATGGCGAAAAGGATGAAGTTGTCAAGGCCTTTGCCTTGACTGGCTTCCCAGTCAGTGCTCTTGTGCAACAGATCAAAGGACGAGTTGCGTCACGTACCTCTGCTGCACAAGACTTTCAGTGAATGGACAAGCAGGGGCGCGACTTCGAAGACTAAGGATGGATGATACGAGTTATGATATTTTCAGTTTAAAAACATTCATTACATACGGAAGATTGAAGAATGGATGTACTTGAACTGTGGTTGCTGGGAAAGATGACGTAAAGTACCAGGGGATGCTGAAAGAACCAGCAGGTCTGTCTTGGGAGAAGGATGGTCAGAGCGTCCCTGGGAGGCAATGGTGGCGAGACGTCTCACAGACTGCGGGCATGTTGTCAGGAGAGACCAGTCCCTGGCCAACGACCCCACGTTTGGTAAGGTGGAGGGGCAGTGAAAGAGGAAGGCTCTCGACAAGATGGGAGTGACACCGGGGCTGCCACAATGGGCTCAGGCACGGGAACAATGGAGAGGATGACGCAGGACCGTCTCGCTCTGCTGTGCATAAGGTTGCTATGGGTCGGACGTGACGTTGCTGGTTTCTAACAACAACAACAACAACATTCTACCTCCTACCGCCTACCCATTGTCCATCCACTTCCAAGAAAAGCAAGGAATCACCATCCATACCTGCTGGCGTGAGTATTAGAGCTTGAAGGATGTCAGACAGTGAAATAATACCCACAATGCTATCTGCTTCATTGACTACCACCAGCCGGTGAACCTGCAAGCAACGGCAAAGATCCCGTGTGAGTGTGTGGGCGAACAAGAACATTTAAAAACACCAGAAGAGGGAAAAACTTAGCCTCATATTTTACAATGAATGCATTCCACGAATGAGAAGGAAATAACAGGGTATGGAACCATGCGGTGCCTTTGGCATCCACATGTTAAAATACAAGAAGGCTTTAAAAAGTTCCTGGGAAAACAAATGAAAAGATCATGGAATTTTGCCATATACCTCCTTTTGAAGTCTCTTGTAGAATGCTGGTTTTTCTTGAGTGCCAATAGAAAATTAGCCAGCTATTGTCCAGTTAAGAAGTTTTCAAATTTCAAAATATCCAGACACCAAATAGTATGTCTAAATTATTCTCGTAAGCATAGTTTAAAAAAAAAGTTGTTTCTAATAACAAAAAGATACTTGTTTTATAAGGAGAATATGTCCAAAAAACCACTGAAGTTTTATTATGTAAGGTCACTACTTTTAGATAGCTTTCCATTTTTAAAAATTTTTTTCTAGGAAGTTCACATTAACACATCACCTAAAGGACAAACGAACTAAAATAAAGTAAAATAGATAAAATATTAACTTAAAATTTTTTACTCTAAAACTTTACTTGCATGTAGTGTTAATGATAATGCTCAATAACTTCTGTATTCTGTTGGCTACCTTTCTCTGGAATATTCATAAATGTATCTCTTTTAGTCTACAGGCCAGAAAGATGGCTTGCACATTCCTTGCCACAGACAAGCGAGTGCTGCCAGCTTCTTGAAATATGTCCATTGGTTTCTGTCAATTCCTGGAGCCTTGCTTTTGCTGTCAGTGCAGCTTAGACTTCTTGCGTTACCACTGTTTCTTGATCAGATACTGTTTCTTGAAACAACTGAATGCTGACCAACACTTTCTGGTAGAGTGATTCTGTGTATTCCTTCTATCATCTTTTGATGCTTCCTGCATTGTTCATTATTTAGCCTATGGAATCTTTCAATACTGTAGCTCAAGACTTGAATCTGTTCTCTTGTCTTTCAGTTTGAACTATGCCAAGTACGTCCTTCTTCTAAATCCAAGTCTTTGCCAAAAAAATTTTTTTTTCGGGGGCTGAGCCCCGGTGGCGCAGTGGTTATGCGCGGGGCTGCGGTCCACTGGGATGGAGGTTCAATTCAGCAGTGGGGCTGGGCCTCCTACTCCCACCACCGGAGAGCAGTGATGCCCCCCCAAAAAAAATCACACAAAAATTTTTTTCGGTTCCAAGTTTAGTAACGCTGTAGTTTTTATTTTGCATGGAAATATAGCAACATAACCACCATTTTAAAGCAGATATAGTTCACTTAGTATATTTGGAGTTCAGCATTGTCACTAAAATTGTTACACAACTATCACTACACTATTTTTGCACATTATGTGTTCATGGAAATAAAGCACACACACACATATAATGTGCATATTCAACATAGGGAATGAAAGCTTCAAGGGGTTGCAAGGTTTGTCCTCCAAATTTTAATGAGCATTTTTTTAAAAAAGAAAAAGGTAATTCCATAACATTTCCATCTCTTTAAAAAGAAGCCCCAAAGATCAGAAGCAGGCTCCATGTTTTTCTCATCTTCCATCTTCAGGTAGCGACTATAGATTTGCCTATCTTGGACATTTCATTGACACCACATAAAAGAAGATATGGCCTTTAGGTTTAATTTCTTTCACTAGCGTAATTTTTTCAAGGTTCATTAGCATACGCATATTACAGTATGCAACAAACTGCTTTCCTAAATCTTTAAAGTTAACTTAATTGATGAGTACACAGACTATATATCAATTGAACGAGATTTACATGTACAAGTCAGTGACTTTTTTTTTTCAAAAAATCATTTTATTGGGGGCACACACAACTCATCACAATCCATACACCCATCCATTGTAAAGCACATTTTTTTTGCTACATTTTTGTTGCCCTTGTCATTCTTTTTTTTTTCAGTAGCAATACTTTTTACTTATCTTCATATATACACATACAAATACGCACATGAAGTTAACAAGAATAACTCAAGTCTTTTTTTACTTGTGAGCTATATTATGTTTTCTTAAAGCTTAACATTTGATTCTGATCTTCATTGCGATTGTTTTTTTGTTTTTGTTTTTGCTTTGGGGGCATCACTGCCCTCTGGTGGTGGGAGTAGGAGGCCCAGCCTTGCTGCTAGATTTGAACCTCCAACCCAGTGGGCCGCAGTTCCGCGCACAACCACTACACCTGCAGGGCTCAGCCCCCATTGAGATTGTTTTAATCAAGATATTTTTGTTTGCTTAATTTTATCATTATAAGTCATTGGAATTTCTTCAGCATCCTCTGCATTTCTGCTTGGATTTGAAAAGCAGAACTTCAAGCACACCAACGGCTCCATCTCCAGGAGCTCCGGACTTGGGCTTCCTATCTGGCGGCCATCTTCCCAGAGTCCCACGCCCTCGTCATTCATCAGTGACCTTCTAAAGTTCTGTTTCTATCCTTCGGTGGTGGTGCTTTTTTCTGCTGGCTTTTTCTTTATGGGTTTACAGTTAAAAAAAATTTTTTTTAACTGTCCCTTTAATGAGGTTTCTGGATTAAATGGAAAACACTGTATTTTCAATGTGCCATGTTTAAGTAGAAGCCTTACCATTAGGCTTTACCATTATGTGTCTAATAAATATATTTAAAAAAATAAGAAAGTCTAAGTACAGTCAATGACATAAGAATCCAGTATAATAATGGAATGACCATGCTGCTGCTTTAAAATTTCCATGGATTCCTGGTATCCCCAGCTACAACAGAGGTGACTCCGGCCTGGTCCTGTCCACATTCACAATGGTTGGCGTGCTGCTCAAGTTCAGTGTTCATCTACTGTGCCTGGAATACTCTCAGCCCTACGTGGATTATCTTCCAGCACCGGCTCAGACAGGAAGTTCTGTTGTGATCCATAGGGTTCCACTGGCTGATTTTTCAGAAGTCAACCATCAGGTTTTACTTCCTGGACTGTCTGAGTCATCGGAGGCTGGCTTCTTGAGAGGAACCAACACAGGGGAACATAGAGGAGGATTTCTTTCAAAGTAATGGCAAACACAGTTATGGAGTCTGGCAAGTCCCACATCTGTGCGTTAAGCATCGAGACAATTAGTAAACTCAGGTGACTTGTACTCAAGATCACATTTCGACTCTCAAGGACTTGTTTTAATTTTCAACTTCAACCTGAACTTACTTGTGAGCAGCTGACAGTCGACTCGCCACATGCACTGGCTTTGTTTTGGCTGCTGCTAGTGAGTGTCTCCATCATTTCTTACCACAGAGGTAGTGAATTTGATTCTTGTATACTCCATCTGATGGAGTCTAGGTGTACGGCTGACATTTACTTCATTGAAAAACATTATTTGCAATGAAAGCATCAGTCTTGCAAATTTTACCATGCTGTCTCCAACTTCTCTTCTATCATCAAGGTCCTATTTTCAAGCTCCTGATTCTTTCTTTTGTTTCCACCTTCTGCATTCCAGTTGCTAATAATGAGTACTGCACCTCGACTGCATGTTGGACCAATTTCAAAATGAAGAATTTCGTATAATTTTTCAACACTAGCTTTAGTGGTTGGTGCAGAGATTTGCACAGTGGTTGTCTTCACTGGCCTTCTTTGTAGGAGCATGGATAGTATTTTTTTTTTTTTTTAATTAAAAAACATTTTATTAGGGGCTCGTACATCATTCTTCCAATACATAAATAAACATACTGTGACAAGAACCCTCGCACGTCCGCTGCCGTCATCATTCTCCAACCATCCGCCCATTCCCCCAGCCCCTGGTGTCGGTTCCTCCAACCCGTCCCCTGTTCCCCTGCTCTCTCTCCCCCATCCACCCTCAATACTTTATAAATTATTATCATTCTGTCATAGGTTACCCTGCCCGACACCTCCCTCAGCCCACTCCCCCATGGCCGTCCTCCAGACAGGTCATATGTAGATCCTTGCAGCTGATTCTTGTCTCTACCCTATCTTCTCTCTACCCATCCAGTAGTTCCATTCTAACCACCGGCCCGAGGGGGCTCATCCATCCTAGTTTCCCCCATATCTCCAGTCCCCCTCTCCACTGGTGTACCTTCTCCAGTCCATCCCGATGTGCAAGGTAGAGTTGGGATCATGATGGTTGGGGGGTAGGGAGACCGGATAGTATTTCATCACAGACAGCACTGTACTTCAAGATGGATCCTGGAATGTTCTTTTTGTGACATCCTCCCTCCTGAATTTGTTATTACCGGCATAGTAAACCATATGATTTTTTTTTTAATTCAAAATGGCCCATACCGGTCCATTTCAGCTCACCATTGCATAGGATATAGATCTTTTATGTGTTCAATTTCTAATTCTGACTTCCCATTTTACTAGATTCATCTTTCGTACATTCCGAGTCCTGCTTTTATTTATTTATTTATTTTTTTGGGCATCATTGCTCTCCGGCGGTGGGAGTAGGAGGCCCAGCCCCACTGCTGGAATTGAACCTCCGTCCCAGTGGGCCGCAGTCCTGCGCACAACCACTACGCCACCAGGGTTCAGCCCCCAAGTCCTGCTTTTAACGGGAGCTTGCGGTTGTTTCTTCTCTGACTTGTGCCCCATCAGCAAACGAAGACCCTGAAGGCGCCATTCCCTCTACTTCGTTAAGGTCGACTCGACTTTGAGGCGGCAGCTCTTCTTCAGCCCCATTTTAAATGACTTCCAACCCGAGGTGCTCGTCTTCGGGCAGTATGCTTGACTGCTCCACTGCTACCTGTAAGCCTTCCCATGGCTAAAACCCTCACCGTGGGCAGCCTGTTCCTTCTTCCTTGTCTGGAGGGTGCACTGGAACCAGTTCACCACAGGAGCCTCTGCTGGTCTTTGAAATACCAGAGGCATCGCTGCCTGCGTCACAGCACCGTGCCGGTCACTGCAGTATGACAGACAGCCGACGGAGGTGTGATGTTGACTTTAACCTGTCCATGATAGCCTCTGAAGTCAGTGTTCTTTACTTTTAAAATCAGGGTGCTGAGACCAAGCCACGTCTGTCTATTCCTGAGAGAACTTGCTTGCAGCAACCCACTGCTTGCAGCATCAGGTGCTGACACATCTTCTTCAGCATAAACCCAGGCACGGACGCTTGGGGACCCGCCTCACCACGCTGTTTGACGTGGTCTCCCCCCCAAAAAAAAAACGAAGGGAAGGACGAAGGGACCGAGGACCCGGGAAGGGCCACCTCACCTCGGCTCGCACTATCCTGTCTACGATCGTCTCCAGTGTCTCCAGCTTATTGCACTTCACCACGCCCTCAAAGTACTGCGACCGGTGCTGAAGGGCCTGCGTCACCGTGATGTCCAGGTTATTATAGGTTTTCTCAGCAGCAAGATTCTGGAATTAAACCAGAGAACTAAATACACTATTTGCCCCCTCAGTTCGTGCTAGCGACCAACATCTGTCAAATTGAAGGCGATTTTGATGAAAGGTCACAAACTTAATATTTATCTAAGTTGATTACCACCATAAGTTCTCCTATATCAATACTGCCAAAAGCCCGTTTTGCAGTTGACGGCATGCGTCTACTGCTGCTAATTTCAAAGTCCCATCAATACTAACTTAAAAGATTCTGTATAATAGGGGAGGGGATTCAAAAAGTCCATGGGAAAATTCCCTTCTCTTTGGATCTGATTTTTCTGTGAAGTAGTTGAAGCCCGCCCCTGGTGTAACTTAACTGTGCGGCCACCCTGCTACATTTTCCTTGCGGGCCTCACAAAATGTTCCTCAGTCTGTCTCCGAGGGAATGAATAAACTTTTGTGGGAGGCAGACTAACATTTAGTCCCCAGGATGGCAAAGGCTACATATGCCTGGGGAAACTATGCTGATGGATTCCCCCAAAATCCCATGGCTTCCCCAGGGCGCGAGGCTTGAGGTAGGAATTTGCTAGGGACCTAGCTGGTACCATGTTCTCACGAGGGAAGAAGGTCTGATAACTCCTATAGATCCAAATGGGGTTGTCTGAACCTTCTCATTCAAAATTCCAATTAATGTAGCTTCGCATCTATTATTCTATTTTATTGAGTGTCTCAAAAGGGCCAGAGAGATCTATAAGACTATTTATTGTTGTGTCAGTATTGTGGTAGAAATGGTTTGTGCAGCTGAAGCTAACAAAATAGCATTTTCCTTTCTGATAGAGCCCACTGTAAGAAAGGATATTAAAAAGGAATGAAACCCCTCGCCCCGGCAAATGGACAATGTAATGCCAATTTTTAGTCTCGGAGATTTAAACCAAGAATTCCAACAAGGAATTTCATACAACTGTTTAATAAAAGTCCATGCCTTTTTTTAAGAGCAGCCCAATCAGCCAGTAGCAAGCTGCATGTGACAAGAGGCGTCGATTGATTCCCACCCACACCCACTAAGCTGTGCACCCTAGAAGCACCCTGCCCCAGGCTGGGTATGTGGTGCTACATACAGAGAAATACAGCCACTTAAAATTCATGCACATGCTGCAGTGCCAGAAAAGATGTAAATATTTTGAAAAGGCACCAGTATCAAATGCTACTGACATGTGAAGGGGCTGCAAAAAAAGCAGAAAAAGTTTACTAGCTTTCCATTCCATTTTTAAATACACTTTTTTGGGAGGGGAGGCATCACTGCCCACTGGTGGTCGTGGGAGCTACCCAGCTCCTGGAGAGCTGCTGCTGGATTTGAACCACCAAGCCCATGGGCTGCAGTCCTGCGCTTTACCACTACGCCACCGGGGCACAGCCTTTAATACATTTTTTGAAGCCCCCTCATATAACCATGGAATGCTGTCAAACTCATGAATAATTAACGTATAATTATTATGGGGAGTCAGTGGAATGCTAACATTTTCACACCCAAGGTAGAAATTATTAACACATTATGTTTCAAAATGCACTATCGATAAAGGTTTAGCAAAACAAAAAGTACTTACAATGACATCAAATTTGGAATAAATATCTACAACTTTTCCTAGAAATGAAAATATATATCAGAAAAACATAAAAATACAATTCATTTAACATCAAGTTCAACCAGGTAATGGCCAGTAAATACATGCCCTCAAATTCTAAACACATCGTTGTGAAGTTTTCTGACTCCCGGGGACCCTCTAAGACACAGAAGAAAGGTCCCAAAGAGTGGCTAAGGCTGTGATCTTCCATGGAAGCCTACTGCCCAGTCTTCCTCCCAGCGAGTCGCAGGTGGGGGCAAACCACTGACCTTTTGGTTAGCAGCTGGTTACTTAACCCTGTGTCACCAGGACTCATTATAACTAGTAATTCATCATTAATAAAGAAGACTAATTTGTCTATTTTAAAACAGACATGAAGTCATGTCTTTTTTGTTTTGTTTTGGGGCATCACTGCCCTCTGCTGGGAGTGGGAGGCCCAGTCTTGCTCCTGGAGAGTTGCTGCTGGATTTGAACTGCCAAGCCAGTGGGCCGCAGTCCCGCAGTCAACCACGACGCCACCGGGACTCAGCCATGAAGTCGTGTCTTAACAGAAAATAAGCCAGTATAGAATTATTGTTCTGCATGCATCTTCATGCTGAATGTACCCGCCAGATCTAAACATTCATTTCCCACACTTATCTGATGTGCTAGGTCATTTAAGAAGCAGCTGTACCCCAACAATGAGCTACACTTTTTGAACCGATGTGGCCAAACACAAACCTGACTCATCCACAACAGGCAGGGCGGATATTCGTCTTTCTACGAATATGTTCAAAGCTTTAATAATAGGAGTGTCTGGGTGGATAAAGGCAATGTTGTGGTACGTTCCTATTCCAAGCTCATCCAGGTTCTGCTTCATGAAGGCAGGCTTTGGCATATCAGACATCTAAACAGGAAGAGATAAATGCAAAAGTTCTAGAACCAACACATTCCTTTTCCTGGGTGTACATGTCCAGATTTGAGTGAAATACTACACACACGCAAATTAAAGTTGGTCTTCTCTAACAATCTACCTGGATGTCTGAATTTAGGAAAAGAAAAAAAAAAGCAAAATAAACACCTGACATATTAGAATGATATCTTTTGTTCAAACCAGATCATACACCCAGACTTGAGATCTAATGACATAATATCGAACGGCACTAATATGTCAACCTTTTTAGTTTCCGCCCTTCTCCTCTTCCTCTACTACAAGGTGGGCAGGAGAAGAGAACAGGCCCACTTGGGAAGCTAAGACCTGGAAACCACCAAGAATCCTTTCTTCTCAATCCTTCCTCTCACATTCTGGTGAAGTGGTTTGGGTTGAGAACAGGCATTTCCACACCCGCTGCTCGGCGTGTGTGCCGGTGGCTGTGCAGCACCCCTGTGACCCAGCCCTCACCCATCCCGCCTCTCTCTCCTGAAGACCCGCCAGCGTTTGTCTGCGGGGAGCAAACACCAAGTCGGCTGAGCAGAGTTAGGAAAACCTTTAAAAACGAACTTGGCTGTTCTTGGGCTGTTTTCAAGGAGGAGGGAGCAATCAACAGAGAAAAGTCGAAGGACACATTGTGACTACAGAGCAAAAGAAGGTCTACGGTTTCAAAAATCCACCTTTTATAAAGGGTACAGCTGACTCCATCCTCCTGGTGTACCTTATAATTATCAGGAAAAGATGAACAATTAGAAGAAACAAAATGTTCAAGGCAAAGAGTTCATCAATATTCAAAGCATGAGAATCCTAGAAATTTAGAGAGAAAAAAAAAAAAAAAAGAAAGAAAGACCTATTAGGTCACCTAGTCCACTGCCACACTGGACAACCCCCTGCCCTGTTCTTTCCTCAGACAGTGATGACCCCTCATTTAGTCAAAGTCAGGCTGGGAGATATACCTGTTCTGAACACTTCTAGCTGAGTAGGATATTAGAACAGTTCAAGTATTCTCATTACCATATTGGCCCAAATCTATGGCTGCCACGGGCAGAGGCAAACCTTGCCTGTTCTTTTTTTTTTTTGGGGGGGGGGCATCACTGCCCTCTGGTGGTGGGAGTAGGAGGCCTAGCCTTTGCTCCATGGAGCTGGAGTCGAACCTCCATCCCAGTGGGCTGCAGTCCCGCGCACAACCACTACGCCACCGGGGCTCAGCCCTCGCCTGTTCTTGTGGAAGAGAACGCCCCCCCCCCCCCCCATGTGTGCAGGGACCACTTCAAATGCCCCTTTTCCTTCTTTCAAGAAGCAGCACAGCTCTAAGCACGGCACGGGCTTTGGCGTTTGACCTCCAGGGAATAAAGGGGCCACTGAGCGCTGCCTGTGGGTGGAAAGTGCCCCAGGGGTTAGGAGCGGCTGCAGGGGCCAAAGCACACCATCAGGCAGCCCTGAGTTGTCCCCAACCTAGGTAGCAACTGCTTGTTAAGTGTTCCATCGCCTGTCCCATCCTATCAATAAAAACACCTACCGGCAGGGTAGTGGTGACGACTAGAAATGCCCTCTAGGCTCCTTAGTAAGACATCCAGTGAATGCTTTATCAGCAGTTAGCTCTCATGACTAATAGTGTTCTAGGAGATTTCAATTAAATGAACTCTCAACACCTGGCATCCCCCGACTCCTGCGTTCCCATAAAACCCCCACTGCTGGAGCCATGAGCCGCTCACGGTGCATGCCACAGAATGTACCCGCTCTGGGCTGAGTTGGGCAGGCCTGGAGAGCCCCACTGCACTCATTCCTCCAAGGCTTCTCCCCTAGCTTGTCTCTATGGACACTCCAGTTTTTATAGATCATTCTTTTCCTTCCTAGTTTCTTAGCACACCCTTACATGTCAAAAGGATTACTGCGTTCAGTGATAGGGCTGGTTTGATGGGCAGCATTTCCCCAAGTCCTGAGCTCTCTGGGTGCTGTCAGGCCAGAATGACCCTACAGGCCTCCTGTACCTTGAGATCTTGGGGCCCCTCTCCTCCCGCAGTGCCGTCTCAGTTTCCTCTCTGAGGTGGCGGAGAAGGAGATGGAAACACTAATATGAAGGCGGTGTTTAATGGGTAGGCAATTCTTTTAAAATAGCCGTTCAGATGAGCCCTCTGAGCCAGTAGTGTGCCCACCGGCTGCTTCTATTGGCCAATTACTTTTCACCTCAAATTTAGTACAAGTAAATAAAAGGAAAAATAAAAGCTCTCAAGCTCTCAGCAGATTTTCATACCACCTGCCAAATAAGTTGTAAGTGTTGCTTAATTGTGAAACCATTTCATTTCAAAAGCAGTTGAGGAAATCTATAGAAAATACAGCCCCGATTTGGACCAACATGGTACTCTCTTGCCAAAATGTAATTTTGCTTTGGGTTTTTCTATCACTGATACCGTGAATATGAGCTATTAAGGTAATCCTAGGGACAGTTGTTTTCAACATGCTTTTAATTACCACGTTACCAATAATGCACTATATATAAGGTGCTTTTAACAATATTTATTGGTTTAACTTTTTTGCATAGAAGACCTTTAATTAAACTGAAATGCAATCTGCTCTATTTTCTCTCATATGCTAGATGACAAAATATTCTAGTTATATACAGAATTTCAAGTGTCTTTATAAACTTTTATACCTAGACTAAAAGGTGATTGCTTTTAAATTGGAATCAACTTTGAAAATGTACAATTCAAACAGTTAAGTTTCAAGAAACCAAAGGTTAGAAATGGAGACCTCTAAGCTAACAAATTCTTCTACCGATGGTAACAGGAGCCAATTTACTTGAAGTAAATTAATTAAAGCGAATTAACTATGTCTTTAGAAACACTCAAAACTACTTACAAAAAGCTGGAGAAACTTGAGGATTCTTTTGTGGGTAAGTATATAAAGTGCATTCCCACTGATAGGGTCAATAACTGGCAATCTGTGGATTTTATTTTTGATCAACGAGTATACAGCATCGAAGAGGCTGTGGGAAAACCCATTAAAGTTGTTAGGAGGTTTTAAAGGAAACTCTTGGACCATCCCTCCTTTGAAAGCATTCTCAGTGTTTTTTATCTTACAACATCCTAAGATTGGTCAACCTAAAACAGTATCTTGGAAGATTTTTAAATTGGAAGTTTCAGCAAGCTCTACAACACAATATACATCAATATATCTAAAAAAAGGTGAACCTACAAATATCCAGGAAAAGAGATTTTGTTAATGGTGCATGTTACTTTTTCTTTGAAGTGGTACAAAATTTAGAAAATGTTCAGGGACATGTAGAAATGTACTCAAAGTCATTCGCAAAGTCTTGTATCAAAAGATTTGCTCAGGAGACTGCAGAAAGGGCAGTCTTGTTCTTATAGGGACCTCTGAAGTAACATTTTATACAGCTTTGATTTTAAAATAACTACTTTCTAAGATAAAGTACCTACAACCAAAAGGTTGTCTTTTTAAAAATAAACCATTGAAGAGTATAATTCAGTGACATATTAGTTATGTTCACAATGATGGGCAACCATGACCACTTTTTATTTCTAAAGGATGTCAATCATCCGAAACAGAACCTCTTTACCCATTATGTAGTAACTTCCTGCCCATCCCCCGCTTCAGTCCCTCGTAACCTCTGATCTGCACTGCCTCTTGGCATTTCCCCGTCTATGTTTCAGGGAGTGGAGTGATACAGTATTGGACACAGTAGTTGTCCTTTGTGTCTCACTTAGTGCCCCTTCCACAGTGCCTTTCAGCTCCATCCACAGGGAAGCAGGGTGAGGACTTCCTTTCTCCCCCCGGCGGCGTGGTATTCCACAGCACACACGTACCAGATTCTGTTTACTTATCCATCTGCTCACAGACACCTGCTGCTTCCTACCCTTGTCTACAGTCAATAGTGCTGCCATGCGCAACGACGTGCGTGCACCTTCTCTATCCATTTTAAACTTCAGCGTGTGTCCGGATCACGGGAAGAATTGCTCAGCAGCACAGTCTAATTTAAAAGGTTGAAGGTAAAGCCCAGCATCTACAATTTTAACAAGTTCTCTAGATGGATTTTACTGTAGGCCATCTGGATTTTCAAAACTGCTTATTATGATTCATTTTCTAGTCCATTTTCAATCACTTGGGGCACAAATTGCTGCTATTTCTGTACATTTTAAACGCGTAATATTTAGAATTATGGAAGCTGCTTCCGATCTGGATCAAAAATACATTTTACTATCTGCCTGTTATGGTAATAAAACAGATAAAACTGAATGAATAAAAGCTTTCAAAGAAGAAAAACTTGAAGTTTACCTTGCATCTGGCGATATATTCACTAAAGGCTTAAATGTTTCTTGTAAATAAAGCTCTGTATTTGCACAAAGAAAATACAGTTAGTAACTTATCTGTTGTTTGCAGTTAATAAATAAAATGCCCTTAAAATGCCCTCCAGTTGACAGTTATTAGGGATAAGAAGTTGACTAGAGAAATTTGATTTACCCCAAACTACTGGATTATCATCCTGATTATTTTTTTAAAATCCCAAGTGGTTTCTGGGATGTGACCTTTGTGGAAACCTCTATTTAAAAAAAACATAACCGGGCTGAGCCCCGGTGGTGTAGTGGTTGTGAGCGGGACTGCGGCCTCCTACTCCCACCACCGGAGAGCAGTGATGCCCAGGAAAAAAACAAAACAAAACATAACCTTAAAAATTAGAAGGAAAACCAGGAAATCTGAGAGGAGAATGATACCAGCAGCAGTAGCCAGAAAGCTGATGATGTTCAGACTTGAAAACCAGTGACAAAGCTTGCTTACGGATGTGGACATGTTATGGGAAGTGCAAAGTTTCACTGCGTGATTTCAAATCCAAGATTTCCTTTCATCTGGCTCCTGTATTTCCACCCAAGGGCTTTGGAGGGTATTCTCAATAAGAAATACAAGCTTCTAATAGTTAACTTACAATTAAGAAAAAAAAAAAGAATCTTATAGTACTGTGATGGGAAATGGTGAAATTTCCATGCTATCAACAAAATCCAGTTTTAAAGTCACTCTCATGCTATTTGAGCCAAATTTAAGATTCATGTGCTCTGTTTCTCCAGACTTTGTAAAGAAACGGCTATTAAAACTTAAATGTGAGCGCATTGTTGCTATTGCTCAGCTTGGCCTTGTTGGCACAGTGGCTATTCAGAAGCGCAGCCCTGAGGGGGCGGGGGGGGGGGGACACTGCTAGAATGGAGGCCCCACTCTAGTTGGCGAGTGGGTACTTGTTAGTGAGTGCAGTCACCTTCCTCTTCTCGGTTCTAGAACAGGGCCTTTCCCACTGCAGGTGCTCTATGGATGGCTATGAAACATAGTGCTGGCAATTACAGGGCTATGGCATACTATTAAAAAGTTAAGCTACAAATAAATAGAATGGTGCCTTAAAGAACTTAGTCTATGACTGGGCATATTTTACATGTGAAGTATAAATATTTTTTTCCTGATGTTAAAAAGACATAGGAGATCAGGGGCTCCAGTAGAAAGCAAATGTTTTGAGAAGGATGAGGGAGACAAATGTACAAAAGTGCCTGACACAAAGGATGTATGTGTGATTGTGCAAGAGTTGTACGAGCCCCCAATAAAATGATCCAGTTAAAAAAATAATAAAACAGGCAATTTCAAAGAAGAACCAATGGAAATAAAAATAATAGGCTAATTGGGAATGATGATGAGCAGTACAAACTTTCGAATACAAAATTGACAATCTGAAATGTAAAATCCCTAATTTAAAATAAAAATTTAAAAATAGGTTATTATAAAAAGATTTAGATCAAATAACGCTTACCCCTCCATGTTTCAATCTTATGCTCCTCTAATTCATAAATCTGTACCTGCAAGTAAGAAAGACACATATTTATAAATGTTAACATGCACAACGTGAGAAAAAAGAAAACTACTCTTCCATAATGACTGCAGAGTCAGATAACTCAGCTGATGGGAGCAATTGAGTTGATATTTTAGAAAGACAGGCAGCGTAAGTAACACGTATAATCCTCTGTATGTCTTTGAAGGTAGGTATTTTATAAAGTTAGAACTCAGTAAAACTGTATAATATTAACCTTTCAGTAATTTAATCTGAAAGTTTCTTAGGCACTTTAGTGTTAAAACACATACACACAGAGCGATACACTTGATCCTTTAGCTACAGAAATTGTTAGCTTATGTAATTTCTAAAAGGCAACTGGTTAACAGACTACAGTCAAGCCCAGAGCACATCGTATGCCACGTCACGTCGCCTGACCAAGGCAGAAGGGGATCATCGTCTGGAGGGGAAAGCAGCACAGCCTCATGTAAAATAAGTTCGCAATCCCTCAGATTTGTTTGAAATCTCAGCCCTAGCTTTACCTGGTTTCCACCACCCTTGGGCAGATTACTTACCTGTTCAGGAGCTTTTCTTCTACTATCCAGTTAAATAGAAACACTCTGCAAGTGAGTTCCTGAGAGAATTCTCTACAAGAAAGTGCCTGGCAGAAAGAGGCTTCTCTGTTACTCGTCTGGCAGCTCCTACTCCCCAAATCAACCATTAAAACCATTATTATCTCGTCACTGGCACTAAGGTAGGACTTAAGGGGCTATCTGAAATAAAAAGAAAACCCCTCTCTTTTGGAACCATGACATCTCAACGGTTGGCAACTTTAGGATAGTTCTGTAGGAAAACGTCACTGCAGAGGTGAAGGAAGATGAGTTCCTACTCTGTGTACGAGAAGGCTCAGGGGTTCAGAGAAAGTAGAGGTGAACTGAGATTTCGTCAAGGAAAGCTTTGAGAAAGTAGGATTTCAGCCATGATGGGGGATTTAGAGAAACAAAGAAGAGATACTGGAGTAGGGGCATTAAAGAAAGGAAAAAGACTCTCACACTCATTTTAAAAAACAAAGAGGCACACAAAAACTCCGCGCTGTAGAACAGACTCGATCTGCAGTCCTCACAAGCGTCGGAGTGGAACGGTGGCCTCTAGGGTTTCGAAGGCTGGAATCCTTGCAGAAGCAGATCTCTGGGCCTTTCTTTTGGTCCACCTCTGAAGTAGACTCCAACAGTCCACCTTTCTGGGAGGAGCTGAGTGCATGAACCGTGCTAACACCTTAGACTCCCAGCAAACCCTAACAGAGCTAACTCACCCTAAAAGGCTACTAGAATAAGTGCAGTTCATAAGACAAATGGTCAACATATAAAAGAAGTAAGTGTCTTTATCTGTCAGTGAAGAATACTTGACAAATAAAAGCATCCATTTTCTAATAGTATTTTCTCCTGGTCATAATGAGGACAGGACCTCCTAATTGGGAGGTGGATAAAACAGTATTTCCTCAAATATAAAAACCTTTGGGCTGTAAATTTAGCCATAATGGTCTTTAGTAATTTTGATTTAATTACTTACTGCTGAAATCAGCTCTATGACATTTGATTGCTTTTTATCAAAATCTATCGAACAATCATATTTGTGCTCGTTTGGTTAGTTTACAACAGGGGTGTTCACTACGCTGATCGCGATCTACAAGTTGATCGCACATATAGTCTAGGTAGATCGCATGGCATTAAACAGACTAAGCCTGTCATCAATCCAGTCACTTAATTAATATATAGCACAGCCAATCAGATGCAATCTTAGGTATCACATGCATGCAGCACCAACAACTGCACTTAGAGCAGCAAAACTGTCAAGCTAAGTTATCACCAATTTTTATTTTTATTATTATTTTTTGGGGGGCATCACTGCTCTCCGGTGGTGGGAGTAGGAGGCCCAGCCCCACTGCTGGAATTGAACCTCCGTCCCAGTGGGCCGCAGTCCCGCGCACAACCACTACGCCACCGGGGCCCAGCCCCAATTTTTATTTTTATTTAAAACGCTTTATTGTGGGCTTGTACATCGCTTCTCACAATACATAAATACATATACTGTGCCAAGCACCTTCACATGCCTGCTGCCATCATCATTCTCCAAATATTTGCTTTTCCACTTGAGCCCTTGATATCAGCTTCTCATCCTTTCTCTGCTCCCCCCTGCCCTATCCACCCCAATACTTTATAATTATTATTGTTTTGTCATATCTTACACTGCCCAAGTCTCCCCTCGCCCACTCCTATGATGCCTGTCCTCCAGATAGGAGGTCATATCACCAATTTTTTTTTGGGGGGGCATCACTGCCCTCTGGTGGTCGTGGGAGCTACCCTGTCTTGCTCCTGGAGAGCTGCCGCTGGATTTGAACCGCCAAGCCCGTGGACCACAGTCTCACACTCAACCACTATGCCACCAAGGCTCAGCCCACATCACCGATTTTTAGACCTTGGTTTTTGCCTCTCCAATGTAAGAAAGGGTATTAAAATGAGTGGGGGAACTGGACCAAGCAAGAACACAAAAACTATCACATTCATACAGAATGGGAGATTTTGACACGACAAGCCAACATTCATCTCAAGTCCAGAGTGCATGAACAGTTTTGGAATTTACTCACAGAAGGAAAGTACCCAAACATGAAAAAATGTGTTACCTCCTTGAATGCATTATTCAGCTCTACTTATTGCTGCTGAATCAGCGTTTTCCCACATAAAGATCATGAAGACCAAGTACCATGCCACCACGACAGAGGATCATTTGGAAGTGTGCTTGAGGCTGGCTGTTGTCAGCAGCTACTCTCCTGACTATGCATCCCTGACTCATTCCATTCAGTGTAAGTCATCAGAGCAAACTCAGGTAACGACAGAAAGTGTACATAGTTAATTGTGTTGTGCAATATGGACCCTGTCATCTGACTGTCGGTGACTTGCCTTTCTGTTTGCTGCCTGTGGCCGGATAGCCTGAATTGCTCTACGGAGGATTATCTGGCGGATTTCAAGATTAGAAGGACTGTCTCAACAGAACTGAGTTACACAGAGTGATGCGTACTGCTTTATATGTTACCTTACTGTTTATTTCTTATGTTAGCTATCTACCTATACAGGTATATATAAAATTATTAGTGTCCTGGTTTTGTTTCTCTAGATAACCCTAACACGGTGAGTGTATACGGTTATGTGTTGATCATTGTGATGAGTTCTCCCCTCCTCTCCTGGCCTTCCCCCTCCTCTCATCACTACGCACATTCCTGTTCCTGGAGTCCATGAGTTGTAAGCTCTTATCTTTTATCTGTGCCTGTGCATATGCTCTTGTCTAGCCAGCAGCGAAAGGCAGCACTGGGGTCATGGTAGTGGGAGGTGAGAAAACCTCAGGGAACCAGAGGAATATTGTGTTTCATTGGTGCTATACTGTATCCTGGATGACTCATCCCTTCCATGTGACCCTTCTGTGAGGGGATGTCCTATTGTCTACAGATGGGTTTTGGGTCTCTGCTCTGACCTCAACAATATGGTTTTTTTTTTTGCTTGTATGTTTCCGGTCTACCTGATCCCATTGATACCTCATGATTGCACAGACTGGTGTGCTTCCTCCCTATGGGCTTGTTGCTTCGCTGCTAGATGGCCGCTTGTTTAACTTCAAGCCTTTAAGACCCCAGATGCTATTATCTTTTGATAACCGGGCACTATCCACTTTCTTCACCACATTCGCTTATGCACCCATTTTGTCTTTAGTGATTGTGCTGGGAGGTTGTTAGAATAAAATGTTCTTGTAGTGAGGGAGGGTTTGAGCAGAGGCCCAAAGTCCATCTACAACCTCAGTGTACTGCCATTTATATATATGAACATATATGTGGTGGGACAGGAGGGAGGTAAAAGAAATAGAGGAAAGATATAGGAAACAAAGCTATGGATAGAGATATACATTAATGCATAAAAAGAAGTACTGGCCAATGTTGCATTCAACTGTAACATTAAGTAGTCTATGCTCCAGCTTATATATTGATCTAAATCTTTGTGATGGTTGTAAATTTTAACCCAAAATACTGGTATGTACTATGCCACATTTAATTTTCTACAAGTCAAAGCTCACTTAAGCTTCCCCCTGTAACACGGCCCTCATCTCTGAGATCTCCTTACCCATTCCATCAGTTTAAAGAAAACCTGTCTTGTCAGAAAACTAGGAGAGGAGCTAGGTAATCTGTCATGAGTAGGGCTTCTAATTCTGTCTGTACATTTTTTTGAAGATAGTTCTGTACTATAAGCCAGGTAATAGACCTGAATAAGTCAGGTGCCGTTCACAGAGACCACAGATTTTCTTTAAAAACCCAAACCCAGAGTGAGCGCTCAGCTTGCAGCAACCGTAGAAAAACCCAAACCCAAAAGTTTTGTTGTATTTGGTGACCCTCTTCTGCAGACATTCCATGTAAATAATTTTATACATGGTCCTTCATGTATGCGGTACCTGGCTCTCTATTATTTAAATCATGCTCTAAACCTTCTCCTTTTTCTTTCTTTTTTTTTTTGGTGGCATCATTGCCCTGGTGGGAGTAGGAACTCCCTTTTCTTTCTTTTTTTTTTTAGGCATCACTGCCCTCAGGTGGCGGGAGTAGGAGGCTCAGCCTTTGCTCCTGGGAGCCGGAATTGAACCTCCATCCCAGTGGGCCGCAGTCCCGCACACAACCACTACACCACCGGGGCTCAGCCCTCCCTTTTCTTTTATATTGGTATTAGCACCCAATCCACAAATCATGTAATTCAATAATTCAAACACATCAAAAATTGTACAATCATTACTATAATCAATCAATTTTAGAAGGTTTCCTCTTCCCCTGTGTTTAAATCACTTTTTTTTTTTTTAAGGCATCACTGCCCTCAGGTGGTGGGAGTAGGAGGCCCAACCTTTGCTCCGTGGAGCTGGAATCAAACCTCCATCCCAGTGGGCCGCAGTCCCGCGCACAACCACTACGCCACCAGGGCTCAGCCCTAAATCACTTTTAAAATGAGTTGTGTAATCACCATCTATTTCGCCTTCACTCCTGTTTCTGCAATTTCAGGCATTACTTCTTTTTTTAAACTCTAAGATAAATGAATTTCTGGGGTAACTTCATTAAAATGATGTATCAATAGACTTAGAAAGAGAATCCCATTGCAGTCACATTTCAAGAATAAGGTCTGAAGTCAGTTCCCTGGAGAGGAATTCGGTGGGAGGGTGGATCTCATTCACTCACAGGTCTATGGCAAATCCTCAACTTGTCCCGAATGCACTTGCTCAGTTATCATAAATTTAATGAAATTTAAGTATCTCCATCAGTGTCACTGGAACTGGGGAGGGTGACCTTTTAAAGCAGATACTTACAGTTTATCTTGAATTATGGGAGGATTGAGTAATCTTTTTTTCTTTTTAAAAAAGGGATGGTATGCCAAATAAGTTTGGAAACCTATGATTTAAATAATAAGCAGCATATAGATTTTCACTCACTCCAGGACTGTATGAATGATGTGGAACACAGTCACTCATTTACCAGAACTTGTAGCTTTCTGCCAAAGGTCCCTGCCAATTAATATGAATCTGAAAACCAACCACTGCCACTACTCCTGTACCAAACAAGAAAGAAAAAATATCCCATGGACTCTTAAAATGCCCATATCCCTTTAGAGAAATGGTATACTGACGGAAGTTCTGTTGGCACTCACCATAGGTGATTTGTAGTATCTATGGAGTATATTTATGAAATCTGTAATTGTTAGCATTCCTGGAACAAAAATACATACACATATATTAAAAGCAGAACCAAGAAAACTTACAAGGAAGCTCTCAAAAGGCAAGACAACCTGAAATGTTTACCATAAAGCTTTTAAAGTATAAACTTTAAGGACAGTGTATTGTTTTAAAATTATTTAAAACTACTAATCGATGATCATCTATATGAAACTAGACATAAAAATTAGCTGGAGTTGAATATGATAGAAAGTACAATGGATTGAATCACAGTATTTGTTAAGTCTATGAGAGAAAACTGATAGAAATATCACACGAAACTTGCACTTACAGGTACATAATTTAAAACTCTTAAAAATAATAAATTATTCAGTGTCAGCTTTAGAAACAGTACACTGTGAGCAATCAGATGGTTTCCCCACAATCATTCTAAAGCCATGGTTTTGAGAAAAGGCTTTAACAGTCACCCTTTATTGAATGCATACTATTTGTAGACAGGACTACATTGATGAAAGAGAGATAAATCTTCTCCCTTAAGAAATCAAACTGAAGGAGAGGTGGACATAAGTAGACCACCTTAAAATAATGCAATGAGTACTTAAGAGAAAAGATGCTTTGTCTGCTATGATTTATACCATGAAAACTTATGACCTTTATATTTTAAATTGTATAGTATTGATTTAAGAGCATACCAAAGACACCAGTTTTTTTAGGCTATTTTCATTTTCCTATCCGAAAGGTATATATCAAAGATTTGTGCCGAAGTTGGTATACAACATTTTAGGCCAGCCTAACTCATGAGAGGACAATGTAAATTTGTTCACCAAGGTCACAGCAACTGAGAAAGGCACACCAGTGAAAAATACGATCAATGAAAAGAAATTGAATGAAAGTACACAAGTGTTTTGAATTTATTAGCAGTCTTACCTGGCGCAGTATCTCAAGGCAGGAGTGTTCTCTAATTTGGTAACATGCTTACTCATTGGAATTTAAAATCGCTATTAAAAGACCTCGGGCCTTCAGCTTTTAAGCTTTCCTGTGTTAGATTTGTCACCAGGCCCAGTGCTTACCTACAAAACTTTGTTTTTTACTCTCCCACAGTGGCGCTGCTCGAACACCATTGGCTACCAAGGCAAAGAAGGCCTTTTTAACCTGAGAAAAAGAGAGAAGTACTTTTAAAGTCAACATATGACGAAGGAAAATATCTTCAACAAAAATATCTAACCTTATCAACTCTCCTCAAGTTTTGTGAGTTTGAAGCAATATATATAATTGAATGTACTAATATATTCAATTAAACACTTCTGTATAACACCCACAGGCATGTGAAACATTGGAGATTCTTTTTCAAAATTGAACAATTCAATTGCTCACCCTCAAAAGGATTTTTTCAGTTGAAAGTATTTTCTAAAAACTCTTGAATACATTTTTTTTATATAACAACTATATAAAGTAGTCTAATTCTTTGTATCTGTAGTCATGAATTCATTTGAAAACACTGAAGGGTATATCAAGTTACTTGAAATGTAGAGGAATTTCCAATGCTTAATAATAAAACAGGAAAACATTTGCTTTTTCTTGAGATTGAGAAGGATGAGTTGGGGCTGAGCCCCGGTGGCGTAAGTGGTTGAATGCGGGACTGCAGCCCGCGGGCTTGGCAGTTCAAATCCAGTGGCGGCTCTCAGGAGCAGCACTGGGTGGCGCCCATGACCACCAGAGGCAGTGATGCCCACAAAAACAAAACAAAACAAAACAAAAAAAACCAAAAAAACCAAACAAAACAAAAAAAGAGAGAGAGAAGGAAGAGTTATGAGAGCATACGTGTAGATTTTTGCATTTTCTAAAGACATTCGCTGTGCACCTATTATGTAGCCTGCACCATTGAAAGCATGCTCAAATATGGTATTTCAATGAATACTCTTAACATATATCTTTTGGTAAACCAGACCAGATCCAAAAGCCCAGTGCTGAAAGTGATTCTTTCAACGAAGCCAGCAGAAAAGCATGCAGAAAACTGTCTAAGCTTCGTTACTAACCAAAGAAGTACAAATCTAAAGTATCATGGATACCTGGTAAGGGAGCAAATATTTTAAAGTTATAACCCCTAAGCTTATGCTGCTATAAAGCCATTTGGTGGCAACATTAACTGATAAAATAGTAAAACTGAACCAAGAATTACTCAAATAGTCCTACTGTCTGTACACTAGCTATACTGAATTTTTATAAGTGGGATTCCAAAATTTAAAAAAGACTTATTATTAATAAAAGATTAATGTAACATTTCTTTCTAGTACTGAAATCTGCAAAAATATCTATCAGTAACAGTAGATCATTTATTAAATATTGGCACACTAATGACTGTCAGATAGCAATTAATAGTATAATTATGAAGACTACATTGAATAAAAAGTTTGTCACTGAAAAAATGTGACTGTAAAGTTACATATATAATAATTTTATTATAGTTGATAAAATGAGAAAACGGGAAAAGTAAAATATTATACTGGTGCATTAAGGAGGTGATACCATACAAATGCAATTTCTTGAAAAAAAAAAAAAACCATGAAGAGAGAAAATTATTCTATTCTTACCCATAATTCCACAACTCCTTGTCAGTTTAATAGTCAAAAGAAATGAGAGCATCTAACGTGCTTGCAGCAGAGCACTGGCGGGGAGCTGCCCGAGGACCAGGCTGGATTCAGAAGGGGGAATATGGAAGAAGGGATGCTGATGTCAGATGGATACTGGCACAAAGCAGAGAATACCAAAAAGATGCTTCCTTGTGTTTTATGGACTATGGGAAGGAATGGAACTGTGTGGACCAGAACAAAGTACGGACAACCTTGAGGAGAACGGGAATTCCAGAACCTTTGGGTGTGCCCATGCAGAACTCGTACCTGCATCAAGAGGCAGCTGTGGGAACCGAACATGGACTACTGCATGATCTAAAATCATGGGCACAATTGTGAGCGTGGTGCCGGTCCGGCACTGTTTCTTTCTGTTGTCCATGGGGTTGCGATGGGTTGGAATCAACTCGGTAGTTCCCGACAACCACCTCAACAGGGCATCTTTCAAGACAACAGCGGTCTAGCTGAAATCCAGTTCGGCATGCCCCTAAGTGGTCTGGCCACATGCATGGAACAGTCTCGTGGAAATCAGGGCTATCCCTCATGACTAGTTTTTGAAAATGCATGACAAAAATCCTTTCTTTTTTAATAGTAATTGACTCAAATATGGTATCCAGGGCTGAAGGCACATTCCTCATACTGTTAACTTGAAAAATATTTTCTTTCATCTCTCGTCTAAGGACATGCTGAGCTATTTTTTTGTTTGTTTTTTGGGCGCCACTGCCTTCTGGTGGTGGGAGTATGAGCTATTCTTTATTATTCTAGCAATCGCTTTTCTAATGTTCTCACAATCCCTAATCATACAAAGTTAGGACTCTATAACTTTTGAGCCTCACGTCATTCTGAGGTATCACCTTCTAGAATCTGAAGTCACTAAAATCATACTGGTTTTTCTTTGCACCACTGGATGTCATTGGAAGGGGAGGGGAAGTCTTCCTTTTCTCCTGCATCAAGCTCTTGTCCCTCAGCTCCAGGGGCATGCTTCCATTACAGCCTGCTTTGTGAGGCCGGGGCTCTGTGAACTCCGCTTCCGCTTTACCAGCGGGCGAGATACTCTGTTCTGGAAGCGAAGGAGGCTAGGATGATAGTGCGAAACTGAATCAGAAGAAGGTGCTATTTCCGGCTGGCTACCTGTCAGCTTCCTGACTGGCATGCCTGGGGGCGTCACATTAGCATTCTTTCTGTACCGGTACTCTTGCCTCCTCCACACGCAGCAGCTGCGGAATCTGCAGTTTTTCTCTCCCGTACAGAACCAGGTCTATGAAACCTCTACGTAACAGCAGCCGAGGTGCACGTCCCTTGGGGATTTGGAGATGGTCCATGGATACAGTGGACCTTAACATTATCAAGCATCAGTACTGCCCAAAGAAGCTAGAGGCGCATGAGAGTCTGGTAAGACACACATCCTGGGGTGTCAACGTCAGACCTCACTCTATTCCTAGGTCAGGCTCAGGTTGTTACTCCAGGAACCCTACTTGGAGAATCACAGCTTTAGAGGTCTTTTTCGACTCTTTTCAGTTACAGAGTTCATCTATTGTCAATTTAACATTAGTCTGTGTTGACTTTCTCTTCTTCTAACACTTGCAATTTCTTCAGGGACAAAGTACCCAGTAAGTGTGGGCTTACTTACTAATCTGTAGTCAGTCACTACTAAGTACGCCCAAGGAAGCTTCTGTTGGCTTTGCTTACTGGGTACTCCACGCTTGTGTCAGAGACTGCAAATTTGAAAGGGCTCTCACTCTGCAGAAAGAAGATAGGTGCTTGAAAGAGAGAAGCAGGCCATTCTTAAAGTAGAATCTGTGATACTGTGGTGAAAAGTGTGAAATTGTTCACTCAAAACCAGATTCACTGCCATTGAGTTGATACTGAGTTAACAGGGACCCTCCAGGACCTGGTACAAGTGCCCCCGTGGATTTCCAGGACAGTTAAATCTTCACAGGGGCAGGAAGCTTAATCTTCCTGACAGGGAGCTTTTGGTGGTTTTGAACTGCTGACTTTGGGGTTAGTATTCCAACGGACGACCACGACACCACCAACATATTCAATCTGTGGGCTGAGAAAATAATCAAAGAAGCACCAAGACCGAAGGAAGAGGCCGCAACAACCTGCAATACACAGGCAAGGCAACCTTGTTTGCTGGGATCCACCTCGATATAAAAGAAAGCAAAGACTCTCAAAACCAGAACAATATGCAACATCAGGATCAAAAGCAGGAGGGCTGAGCCCTGGTGGTGCAGTGGCTGTGTGCAGGACTGCGGCCCCCTGGGATGGAGGTTCAATTCCAGCAGTGGCTCCCCAGGAGCAAAGAGTGGGCCTCCTCCTCCTCCCACCACCAGAGGGCAGTGATGCCCAAGAAAGCAAAAAAAAGAAAGAAAAGGCAGGAGCAACTAGAGTTGCCAAGGATTTCACTTTACCTGAATCTGTCATCATTGCTCATGGAAATAACAGTCAAGACATCAAAACATATGTTGCAGTGGGAAAATAAGCTACAAAAACAAACAAAAAACCTCCCACCTCTTTAAAAAAGCTTTAAAGGAAAGCTATTACGGAGAACGAAAGCGGTCAATCTCATATGCGTGTGAAAGCCGGAGGAAGAATAAGTCTGAAGGAGAACTGATGCCTTGGAATGATGGTGTTGGCAAAGAGTATTAACTACACCAAGGAGTGTCAGAAGAAAGACCAAATCTGTGTAGGCAGAAGAACAGCCCCAGCGCATTCCTTAGCAATGAGGGCAGTGAGACATTATACTTAGCAAAGGTGAGTGGCAGTGAAAAAGATACACTGACCGGCTGAGCCCCGGGGGCGTAGTGGTTGTGCGCGGGACTGCGGCCCACTGGGACGGAGGTTCAATTCCAGCAGTGGGGCTGGGCCTCCTACTCCCACCACCGGAGAGCAGTGATGCCCCCCCCCCAAAAAAAAAAAAAAGAAAAAGAAAAAAAAGAAAAAGATACACTGACACAGTCACTGTAGAATTGGGACCAAAGGAAGTAGTAACTCAGAGGTGGGGCAGGACTTGGTAGGGCTTTATTCTGGAATACCTTGGGTTGCCATGAGTCTGAAATGACTCTACAATGTCTGATACCAACAGAGGACCCAACCGAAAAAACCCCAAACCGTGAACATTAGGGATACTCACTTGTAAGGTAGTATCAAAGACAACAAGCTTTGAACTTGTTGGGACAATGTCATAACACTTGTGTGATCTCATGAATCGCATGTATACGCCACTCTCAGAGTCTTCTGCTAAAAAAAAAAATCAGGAATAATGAACTTCTTCAAATTGATAAAGGGTCTTGTAAAACAAAAACATACTGCTCTTATATTTAACGGTGATAGAGAAATAGTTTCCTCGTATCGACAATGAGACAAGGCTCTGTCCTCACTAATTTTGTTCAGCACTGTAATGGAAGCCCAAGAGTTGGTGCAAAAAAGTAAAAAATGTGTGGCAGATGTATTGAAAAGGAAACCACCTCCCTTTATTTACACATGGTAAAACTGTGCAGGTAAAATGTTCTTGGATCAAAAAAAAAAAGGCACAGTCACAATATACAATGTTATAACAAACCACCCCCATCCTAAACTGTTTTTAGATTAGCAATGAACTATGGAAGTTATTATTATCGTAAAAAGACACTAATTAAAACAGCATCCAAAAATGCAAAAAATACCAGGAATAAACTTTATAGATGTTTAAGATTTCTATACTAAAACTTGTAAATGTTCTTGAGAGAATTCAAAGAAACGCAGAAAAACACAATATATTCACAGAATGGAAAACTAATTTTGTTCGGGATTTTTATATTTATATAAATGAGGCACTATTGGTTTTGGCATCATTGTGAAGCTGATGTTAAGAAATGCACTGGTGCAGAAATGACAGCTGGTGCAGAATTGGTGATATTTCTTCCTGAACTATTTAGTAGATTTCATTTCTAAAGCTCCCTGCGACTGTGGCTCAGAACTTTTTGAGATGAGGAAGTCTTTGAATGACAGAACCCTGTTGGGGTTGGGCGTCTGTTCTGACTCCTAAGGACCCTGAGCCTAACACACTGAAACACCGCCCGATCCTGTGGCACCCGTCCCGTTGTTCTGACCTTTGAGCCCATTGTGGCGGCCACTGTGTCAATCCTTCTTGTTCTGGGCTTCCTTCTTTTTCTCTGTCCCTCTACGTTATACCAAGTATGATATCCTTCTCTAGTGGCTGGTCTCTCCTGATAACATGTCTAAAGGACATTAGGCAAAGTCTTGTCATCGTTGCTTCTAAGAAGCATTCTAGCTGTCCTTCCAAGACAGATCCACTTGGGCTTTTTTTTGGCTGTCCAGGGTACCCTCTATAGTCTTCTCCAGCACTATAATTCAAGAGCATTTGGGCTTTCCTTATGTGATATCTAACTTTCCTAAGAATCTGAAGCAATTGAAAATAACCTAGTTTGGGTCAGGCACACCTTAGTCCTCACAGGGTCATCCTTGCTTATCTGCATTTTAAGTAGCAGATTTTCCCAAGGTGTCACTTGATCGCATCTGCGGCTTTCATGAGCACTGACTGGAATCCAGCAAGGCAAAATTCTTGACAACGTCAATCTTTCCTCCACGGAACAGGATGGTACCTATTTGTCTAGTTGTGAAGATTCTGGTTTTCTTTGTGTGGAGTTGTAACTCACACTGCAGGCTGCAACTCTTGATCTTCATCAACAGGGGGTTCAAGTCCTCACTTGTAGCAAGCATGGTTGTGGGCCCTGCTCTTCACTGGGTCCCAGGCTCGGTGAGCACAGAATCCCCTCCTCTCGGGCAAAAGGGGTTCCTGAAACACGAGCGCCTGGGCAGGCCAAGAATATGTGTATCTGCTACGGTGAAAGGGTGTATCTGCTACGGTGGCTACGCGGCAGAATGGATTTGATTGAAGTGAGAGTGGGTTTTCTGTGGTGCTAGTGGCTAGGGAACAGGGAAAGACAAAAGTGATTCCTCTCTTGCAGTTACCACAAACATGTGGAGGAGCTAGCTATTAAGCATTATTGTCCCGTCATACATACTATCAAAGCAGAAGTGTGAAATTTGCAAACGAGAGTAAATGATCATCAACCGACAGATAAATGAAATGTCAGTCAGTGTGTTTCCATCTTTGCCGAAACACTGACTTAACAGAATACACAGGGGGCTGAGCCTTAAGGCGGAACAAGAACCCTTAGAGGTGAAGTGTTTAGTTAAAGCACTTGACTTAAGCAAAAGGGATGTGATTCAAACCCAGCTGTCTCTCTACTGGCAGCCTCTTTTTATAAACATCTACAGCCTTGGAAGGCCAATGATGAAGCTCTACTTTGTCTTACCCAATAGCTATGAGTCAGAAGGGAATTTGTGACAGGGAGCTTGATAGGGCAGAATGGACACACAGGACTGTCTCATAACTCAGCTCTCATACCCACCTCTGCTCCTTTATTGCTAAAGACAATGCCTATCATGCTGGGAAATTTGCATTTTCTTTTTAGCCTATTCAGTGGAAATTTCAAAGACCCCTGCAAACAAAAGCTATACTCATGCTTAAAATACACATTAGTTGTAAAAAGTAAATGTAAATTAAATACCTGATTGGGATATCTACCTAGAATTCAAATGAATAAAATCAGTAAGTGATATAATAAAAGATGCTAAATAAGATAATCCATCTCTCAGAAAGGAAATCTTATAGGAAAATACTTTGTTCATTAACTAAATCATAATTTTTACAAAAGAAATTTGCTGTTGTTGATACAAATTTCAACACATACATATTCCCGAAGAAAAATTTAAGTTATTGCAGAGTACAACTG